>CAKALU010014910.1:12066-28188 GCA_916700995.1 Hozukius guyotensis
GACAGGTGAACCTAATACACAGGAATGTTTCCACGCTTTCATCTCCTTCCTGCCTGCCAGTCTTTTGTGAATCTGAGGAATTCAACGTGTATTTGTACAAATGCAGTCTGACGTTGCTCTAACTCTACCGCAGACTGGCAGAAGTGCTGTCGCTGCTGTTGTTTCAGCCTCTCCGACTCCTGCTGTGTCCTGCCCATGTAATCTTCTTGGGGGGTGAAGTCAGACACAGAGATTGGTTTGCAGCTGGGGTTTATTCTTATAGGTGGAACACTTAGTTAATTCATTGTTTAGTGGATAAACAGTAAATTAATTGACAAAATGTGGATGATCTACTAATCATTTAAATAATTTATTAAGACATAATGACAATCACTGATTACAGCTTGTCAAATGTGAGGATTTTCTGCTTTTCTCTGATTTATATCATTGTATATTCACTGACTGTTGGTCAGAAAAAACAAGCAATCTGCAGACATCATCTTATATTGGAAATTGAGACAGACACCATTTTGAACAATTACAAATTTACCCCGGATGCAGACTGTGGGTAGCCTATAAGCCTCCCATTGGCCGCTTATTTCAGCCGGCATTCTCCTCCTCTTCTGCTATCTGCGCTTTTTGCAAGGGCATCGTCGCTGCATCCTGTGCTTAGCGCCGCCCAAGACGATTGTGACTGCTTTAAAGGTATACAAAACAGCTAAAGTGTTTTTTTTTTCCCTATAGCAGAATGATAATGTGTGTGGAGCCAGACCTTTCTTTAGTGTTGACACACTGTCACTGTCTCCTGCGCTGTGGAGATAGGTCTGGCTATAAGAGACTACAGTGCATTGCTCTCTTTTTGAACCATCACTCTGCCAGGCTAAACCGTTACAAACATCCATCCATCATCTGTAACCGCTTATCCTTAGAGGGTCGTGCCTCCAGCTGACATTGGACGAGAGGCAGGGTACACCGTGGTCGTCAGTCAATCACAGGGCTGACACACAGAGACAGACAATCACAGTCACACTTATGGGCCATTAACATGTCTCTGGACCGTGGGAGGAAGCCGGAGAACCCGGAGAAAACCAACGCTAACACGGGGAGAACATGCAAACTCCACACAGAAGGAACCAAGATGGCCAACAGGTACAAACCCGAACCCTCTTGCTGTGAGGCGACAGTGCTAACCACTGTTACAAACAGCTACAGGCAATGTTACAGTATGTTGTTCCCATTTTACACTACAGTAGAGCTGAAACAATTAGGAAATAAATCAATTAGTCGGTTGACAGAAAAATATTTGGCAACCATTTCGATAATTTATCAATTAGTTCAGTTTGTATGTTTTATCTTTTAAACATACTATCAAAACCTATGTAGGGATGGGGTTTCATCATGACAGTTGAGCAACAATTCATCATGATCAGCGATGGATCTTGGGTCAATAAATATAAGGATTTGCTTTGTAAATTGATTATATTTTAATTTTTGGTGATTGGCCAAAGTCTCCCATCACAGATTTTCTAAAGTCTGAAAACAGAGCCATGAGGAGGTGCAGAAGTCTAGCTTTCTCTCAGAACACTTGAATTACAATATGCTGGAAGGTTATTGGCAAATTTTTGCCCAATGATGTCAAAAACATGCTGCCTATCACTTTAATCTTTAGTTGCAGCACTATAAAGATTAAAAGCTACCATCTAACCTCAAATTAGCTGCAGTGACAATGTGGGGAAAAGACGGCGACTAATTTGTTTCTGTTTATTCCATTTCTGTCAACGGTAGCAGCGTGAAGCCTGCCGTCTCCCACACTGACAACTTCACAACATATCATTAAGTGCCGTTTCCATTCGCTGCTTCTCTGCGATAATTTAGGAGATCATCTCATCTCGGCGGCTTCAGATCAAGAGTGCCTGCAGAGCCACGGCATGGAGCTTTTTCTTCCCTCCCCCTTCTTCATCAGCGTCAGATCGTCCGTCATCATTAAACGGGAGCTGGTTTCCTGCCGCCCCAGTCAGAGGGGAAGACTCTGCCACCTCCAACATGATCAACATAGACTCATATTAGAGGTGACCACCCGCTAATGGCTCAGCGGCCGTCGTTTAAACCTCGCCACCCCCTCGGCAACAAAAGCATCAATTTTCATGAAGCCCCTCCAATCCCCTCCAATTCTCTTAAACCCTTCAAACAGTAAATAATTGAGCCTTGTACTCAGCCGGTCTTATCTCTGCAGGGTGTTGCTCTCATGAAGTGGCTGTTTGCACTCACACTCATTTAAACACCAATGGATAAGCTACACACACACACACACACACACACACACACAAACTCCCTGCATCCTCCACCCCTTGCTCTATTAATTTCTTCCTTTCTCTCTATTCCTGTCATTCCTGCACACACACACACACATCGCCCCAGGGGGTCTGTCTCTTCCCTGCTTTCATTAAATCATAAACTGCGGGCCAATGGGAGCTCTTCGTCATCATTAATCCAGATTAAACACAAATCTCCAGTCCTGACTCACACCCACAGACGGTTATTTAACGCCGTTACTCAACATTAGTCATCATCAGCGGCCATTTTGTACATCTGTTATTGGGGACATCTTTTTAGAAAATATGTTTTTTCCACAACAACTCAAGGTTTTTTAAAGTCTGTTCTTTTCCACCATTTGCTCATAAATTGATCCATCTGACATTTGGAGGGAAACAGTCGCTCCAAACCAAAATAACCAGTCTGTCCCTGCTGTCTCCCCACATTTTCCTCCACGTCTGTCTCAGTGCCAGAAGAGATTTTTTTAAAAGATAGGAATGTATAGTGTGGGAGAGAGAGATGCCTGTAGTGGGTTACTCATGTTAATGTATTTCCAGGCTGAAGCAGATTGTTGCAAAGTCTCTTTGGGTGTATCGACAACAGCAGTCTACTTCATGGATTCATTATTAGGTTGTAGGGTTGGAGTTTACTTTACACAGGGAACTTTAGACATGTGATAATGGACAGATAGACGGTCGGCACGCCCCCAGCTTGGAGAAACAGACAGGAGTACAGTACGAGAACAAAGACATGTACTGCTGAGGACTGGGGCCGGCAGCAAAACATATTTTAGTGTTTAGCGTCGTTAAAATACTATCTATCCGCTATCTGTGGCTGTCACAGGACTGTAATACGTACGGCTACACAATTAATTTCAAATTTATTGAAATATGGTATTTTTTAAAATCATAATATATGATAAAGGTGAAATGTGTCAAAATACCATTTTAAATTAAAAGGTGTAATATGTAACCGTAGGTTACTGTTTGTAAACACACAGTTTTCAAAGTTGGCAACACCTCCACAGCTCCATGAGCTGAGAGGGAGAGAGAGCAGCGATGGTCGAGCGAGCTATAGCGTGACGGAAGTGAGAGAGAGCGACGATAAGCAGCGAATCAGAGAAATAAGATGTTATTTTCTAATTGTTTCATGGCGGTTACGTTCTAAAACATAAATAAAGACAAAACTAACTCCACATAATCCTGCGGGAAGATGCAGAGTTTCCAGATTTGTCGTCTGCCGTTTGTGGCTCAGCGCTGCTCTCATCAAACTACAAACACACACCGATCATAGCTGCACTCACAGCACAGAGAGGAGCAGGGGGATCACTGGAACACATGCACATAACACAACCCGTTGAAATAGGGCCGCTTTGTATCTAACAGAGTAAAAGGGGACTCTTGAGTCGGTATCAGAAGCCGAGGGGCGTGAAAAAACGGCGATATTTGACCACCTGAACGGGCTGCACACCCTGCGTTCTGTTATTGGCTGGAGGTTACACCCCCACGTGGGGCCTAAAGGCTGTTTGCAGACGCCCAGAAGCGTCCCGAGTAAAGCCAAATGAGAAGAAAAAAGAAAATCCAGGCAGAGGCCTGCAGGGTCTCTGCAGAAACAGACACCCCCACACACTTCTAGTGGCGCAAAAGTGATGATGGAGGGGGATTATTTTTGTATCAGTCTATACATTGTTTTTTGTTCATTCTTGCGTATTATACCTTTAAATATTGTGGTGCTGTATAGAGATGTCCTGGCCTACACATCACAACATCTTTGTTTGGTGCAGATCCCCACATAATCTTTTTAATATGCTTTTCAATGAAAATGAGAATGGTGTAAAAATGATCGTTCCCTCTAATATCGCAAATTATATCGCAGTTGCAATATCAGTCAAAGTAAGTGCAATTAGATCTTTTTTGAAAATCGTTCAGCCCCGAGTAATATCATTAATAATATAATTTCATTCGGCCGGAGTTTCTCAGCATTACTCACCCTACCTTTAAACTGATATTGATTTTTTTTGGTGAGCCTTTTTAAAATAGCCTATGTTTTGCTGCTGAAAATAATAATGTTATTTAGAACCACCTAATGTCATTTTCCCAGCTTATTGATCACCAAGAAGATTTCCCACCATCCAATGAGTTTATATTTTTCTTTTAACAAATTACATTGTTCTCAGGTGAGTTGCAGCAGCAGGCTGATAAACAGAGCAACCAAGAGGGGTGCGGGGCTCTGACGCTTTAAATGAGCCGCTCTGAGATCAGTGGGTGCATTTGATTTATGTCTCAGCAGGTAGAGGAGGTCATGTGCAGAGTGTAGTTCAAGTTGTCTGCCAGTTTAGGTTTCAACAGTGGTGGAAATAAAGTAAGTACAGGTAGAAATACCACAGTATAAAAATAATCCATTACAAGTAGGCTAAAAGTAAAAGTACAGAAGTATAAGCAAACTGTAGGCTACTTAAAGTATCAAAAGTGCTAAAAAATCTCATAATGCAGAGTGGCTACTGTGAGTTGTATGTTATAAGGCTGTCAATCGATATATTTAATTGCGATTAATCACATGATTGTCCATGACTAATCGCGATTAATCGCAAAAAAACCCACAGTTTTTTATCAGTTCAAAATGCACCTTAAGGGGAGATTTGTCAAGTATTTAATACTCTTATCAACATGGGTGTGGGCAAATATGCTGCTTTATGCAAATGTATGTATTTATTTATTATTGGAAATCAATTAACAACACAAAAAAATAACAAATATTGTCCAGAAACCCTCACAGGTACTGCATTTAGCATAAAATATATGCTCAAATCAAACTGCAGCCCAACAGGCAACAACAGCTGTCAGAGTGTCAGTGTGCTGACTTGACTATGACTTGCCCCAAACTGCATGTGATTATCATAAAGTGGGCATGTCTGTAAAGGGGAGACTCGTGGGTACCCATAGAACCCATTTTCATTCACATATCTTGAGGTCAGAGGTCAAGGGAACCCTTTGAAAATGCCCATGCCAGTTTTTCCTCGCCAAAATTTAGCACAAGTTTGGAGCGTTATTTAACCTCCTTTGCGACAAACTAGTATGACATGGTGGGTACCAATGGATTCCTTAGGTTTTGTAGTTTCATATGATACCAGTATCTTCTCTTAGCTTTAAAACTTAGCCCGCTACAACCTCCGAAAGATTCATTGAATTTGCATCCAACAGAGAGAGAGGCAAACACCATTCTTCGTACTGCTTTGCTTTTTCCTCCCATCCTCTCCTCTCTCCCCCTTCATGTGGCCTCAAGGGAAGGACTCACTAATCATGGCCCCAATTCTGTCTGGTATCACAACCGCATCCTTTTCCTCAGGACTGTGTGGCCCACAAAAGTCCAAAGTCTTTCCCATCATGCATGCTGGAACGTTGGTTCTGCAACACAGACTCTCCTCGGAGAGGGGGATGAGGAACAGAGAGGAAAAGATGAAGAAGGGAGTGAGAGGAGGGATGGATGGACTCAGTGGAGATCCCAGGTGTTTAAACAAGGCAAAAGTGAGCATGGCTCACATACTGTACCCCCGCTCACTGCTTGACCCCTGCTAAAGTAGGGCCAAAGGTTTTGCCAGTTTGGAAAAATTAAAAACATTTTGGGCACCCTGGACTTCTAACCCCCAAAAGGCACAACTAGACCACACTGTCAACCATCATACCAAATTTGAAGTTCCTAAGTTAAATAGTTTTCTAGTTCTGCTCCGTAAACGAAAGCGTGACACGCGAACGGACGGACGGAAGGACACGTGGAGCGCTATATACCCCCGACTACATTGTCGCGGGGGTATAAAAAGGTGTCTTATTACACACAAATACATACAGCTTAGCATCAGGAACAGAAGCGAAGACATCCAGGGTCTTAAAGAAAAATAAATGTTTTGCTTTTTAAGAAGCCGGTTCAATATTTGTTCAACATTATTCTCCTAAAACTCTCTTACCTTCGTTGTGACTCAGCAGTTATGAATCAGGTTTATTCATTCACTCTGCCCTCTTCATGGCCAAATGTAGGGTTAATAATTCATAAAGGTGGAAGACTGAATCAGAGTTTTAAAGTTTCAACTCTTACCTGGCTAAATAATGAACGGGTGGCCCGATTTTAAAAGCATCCAGGGACAAAATATTCTGCTCTTTTTTGGCCTTTTTTAAATTCACCTTAAGCCCTGCAGCTGACCCACCTACACTATGCACACCTCCCACTCCATTTCTTTCATCTCCCATCTTTTACTTTCTCCTGCCCCCCTTCTTTCAATTCATCCTCTTTCCCTTTATGTCCACCCCCTTCAATTTCCTCCTGCAGTTACTCCTCTTTTCTCTGTCTTCGTTACTATTTCTCCTGTTCTTCATCTCGGTGACGGACCATTGTGCTTGGCAACACGGTCGCCTCGAGTCAAAACAACACACACGAAATGTCTCGGCTGCAGTCTGATGAGCACTGATAGTCACAGCTGAAATGTCACGGGTAGAGCCCGCTGCTAACTCTCAGCACATCTATTCCTCCACACTCCACGCTGATAGAAAAATAAAATTGAGAGCTTAGAGTATCAACCGTCTGCCGTGTCAAGTTCTGGCTCTATTACATCTTACATTTTCATGCAAATGATGATGTACCAAATTAGAACAGCTTAGTGGAAACTGCAAAGTTCGATAAAAAATGTCTTTTATATTCCCAAGATGTATTTTTAACATGCTTAATGCTGAAGCAGACGTCTTTGTCTGCAAATGGTGATGAATACACATTAGTAGTATACTTCTTCATGTTGTCTGTCAGGGGAGCTGCTATAAATAAGCCCATAAATATGCTGATAATGGAAAAACATCTACATTTCTGTACTTTCTTGCAGTTTTTAAAAAGTTTTTCTCACCAGTTGGATAAACCCTGGAGGGTTTTGTACTGTATGGTGCCGTTACACAATGTCAAGGGTCTGAATCTAACTAAAACCTGTGTTTTCATGTCTCTCTCCATCTCGACTGTACAGTACATAATCTAAAACGTCATCTTTAAGAATTATGGAGAACAAGGGAGAAAAAACGAGAACAGGATAATGAGGGTGATTTTGTTGATTTTACAGTGATACAATAAGAAAACATTCAAGACCAGGGCCAGTGCGAAGGACGAAATACAAGACCCACCAGCAAAATTTAAAATATTTTTAATTATTTGGATTTTTTCAATTTTATCTATTAAAATGTATTCAACAACAGACTCTGGTGGGGAAATATGCAATGCCTGTTATGTGTATTGTTTTTATTATACCACTTTAAATTCTATATTCAGATTGGCTGAAAGGTATGGATTAACTTTTAGTAACCAGACAGTATAACCTGACACCCATGATGTATGTGTTTGTTTGCAGTCCGTGCCCATATTAAAGGGATAGTTTGGGTGATTTGAAGTGAGGTTGTATGAGGTCCTTATCCATAGTCAGTGTATCACCTACAGGAGTTGACGGTCGGCACGCCCCCAGTTTGGAGAAGCAGACACGGGAGCAAAGCCATGTACTGCTGTGAACGGGGACGGCAGAAATTTTAGCCACCTAAAAGAAAGGCCCATCTAAAAAAAAAATCAAAATCAGTTTAAGTGCACGCTATATTTAGAATATTAATAATTAATGATTATATTATTCATTAATAATACTATATAAGAGCTTGGCGCTATAGGGTTATTTTGTATAAAACTGGTAAATAAATGGTCAGTGAGAACCACAACAATTGTATTTCAAACATGTTAAATATTTGCTAGAGTCTGGAAGTCCAAATCAACTTAAAAAATATGAAGCTTTTGGAAGTAGCTACAGTGAAGCAGATAGCCTGCGGGGTCTGGGGGACAGCTGCAGGGGGAGAGGAGAGAGGGCAGAGACACACAACAATAAAAATAAAGAGATGTGGAGGAGAAGTCTCATGTAAGAGAGGGAAAGAGTCAGCGATAGAGAGCTAGCAAGTTTAAATCAATCACATTTAAATATATTGAGTCAAAAATAGAATCTGCCTATAAAATACCACCATGTTAGTAGAAACAAAACACACATTTTTTCTAAAACCAATCCACAAATAATGAATTATATAAAAAAATGTACATGGTTTCCATGCACCCATAGCACAGCGTGAGTGTGTGTTGTTAAAGAATGGCTTCATTGCACTGAATATCCTCATTGCAGTCACTGTGTGCAGACAGTCTGGGTATGATCGACGTATTGCTAATACAACGTTTGTGTTGCATCAGTTCAGAAGGTGAGAAACAGTTTGCAATAATGTTGTGAACTTTCGACTCTTTCTTTCTTAAAATTGTGATGTACCGGGGTTTTTTTGACCATCTCTTCCAACCTGCTGTAGTTTTTAGCGAGGAGTGTAAGCAGAAGCAAAAGTGAACAAAAGGAGTGGGAAGAGACGGAGGGAAGCATCTCTGCCCTTTATTTTAGTCTGAATATGAGGAGGGAGAGGAGGAGGAGGAGGAGGAGGAGGAGGAGAGAGAGGAGGGTGATGGGATGAGATGAGACATCCGACACTGCCCTTGAGGAGGAACAGCAGTACTGGGGAAGCCTGATGAGAAGTGGAGGGCAGAGTGTGTGTGTCACTGAATGTGTGTATAAAACCTCACCCTATTCTAAATTTCATTTGCACACACTAATTCAATTAATGAGACTATATAAAGCACTTAAAATTTGAAGTGTGCACACGTGATTTTCCACATAGCACGTTAGCAGCATCAGTATATGCATGCGTGCACACATACGTGTATGTGTGTGTGCAGAGAGCAGGGTAATGAATGACCCTCAGTTTACCTCAGCTTCTCTCAGCTCTGTGATTAACCACCCCAGATATATCCCAAATTAAAGATGTGGGTTTCAACTTTAACCCCCATGGAGCAGCTCGGCACGGCACGGCCAAGCCCAGGGCCCGGTGCAGCTGTTGCGGCCTGGCGATTAGAGGGCACTTTGATTTGATCCAAAACAAACCCAGTGTGGTGAGGCTGAGGCTAAAGTAAGAGACAGATACAGCTGGCGATGACCCCTAAAATAGTCGTAAAACAGGACTCCAACACACTGTTCAACATTTTCAATAGAGTTGCAGGGATGCGAAAGCTTGTCATATAATTAAGTACCATATTTGCTTGTCAGTGAATGCAACTAATATTTTCAACTTCGTAAAATTTAAATGTGGTTGTGTTTTTCCTAATTGTTTGTTCCTTTGTTTGCAAAACTTACTAAAGGAAATCAGCTGGATGGAAAGCCAAATAAATGGTGACCATTTTAGGTTTTGATCCGGATATGGGATTCCTCCCAGTTCATAATTTTAGGGGTTTAGGAGCATAACTATCATTCTGCATTTGTGCCCTGATATGTAATATTTTTGGATTTCCAAGTCGGCTGGTCAACCTTGCATTTCTGTGCCAAAGTCAAACATGAGGGTTTGACTTTGGCTATGCAGATTCTGCAGCTTTGCAAGTTGAAACTGTTTGTAGAGGTTTGCACTGTAATAATGCCTTCTTGTATTTCAGTAGCAACTGTATTTTGTCAAACTGCTGAGAGGAGCTGCATCTTTACAAGGATATTCTAGTTTATGCTGTTTTGAGTAGAGCAGTGGTTCATTTTCACATGGTCAAAATGCTGTTTCGCAGACTTCCATGCTGTCAAAAACATTTTCTGGAGTGAAATATTGGACTTCATATATACTGTTCTGCCTGAGACAAACATTATAAAGTATGTAGTCCTGCTCCGGCTTATATGAGCTGTAATAATTAGGTTCTGATCCGGATTTAGGGGGTTTGGGCAGCATAAATCATGGAAAAGTCGAATATTCTGGATGTCCAAGTTGGCTGGTTTACGAGCTACTGTGTCAAAAAGTCAATCTTAGTTAATAAATAATAAAACACATGAACTGTTACAGAAGCTGCAGCTCTGATGATTGTACATGGTAATTTCGACTATTTAGCCTATTTTGATGATGATTTTGGATGAATATTTCTTTTGAATCTGTTTCTCTGCCAGAAAGCTTGGTGGCTCGAGACCATCCTGTAATTTGAGACTCGTCGTTTCAATCAGCCAATGTGAGTTCACTCAAAGGAATACGTCCTGTCAGAGTAAATAGCCATACAGCTCACTGGAAGTTGATAAAAGCTTCAGCTAAATGCTTAAAATATGAATGCATCTTGTGAAAAATGTATTTTTCATTTGCGTGCACGGTTAGATGTAGGCGATATGAATCAACCCATCCAACAGTATCTGGTTTCTAATACCAACTCATATCACCAGTTTTCAGCACAGCACATCATCAGGTTCAAGTGACTGAATGGTTTCTCATATTGTTTAAATCAAATCAAGTTTATTTATGTAGTCTAAAATCACAATTTGGTCTCTGTCTTTGCAATCTATGCAACATACTGTCCTCAGACCCTTGATTCAGATCAGAAGTTGTAGCAGCGTGTAACTTTGAAGCTATAAATGTTTGATTGACTTAATTACCCAGAAAGCATGTAACATGACATCAGTAAAGAGCACAATCCTTCGGGAAGCACTTGCAGTGAGACTATTTGGAGTTTCGCTAATTAGCTTCAATACATACAGTAACTGCCTATGGACAGAAAAGATTCAATGCTAATTTAAGGTCTTATTGTTAACATTTTTATGTGGACAAATCATTTAAAAATAATACATCCACAGAGCTTTTAGAAAGGTGCTGAATAAAAGTATGGCTTTTCCTGAAAAAAAAAAACATTCTGATTGTGAATTAATCATTTAAAAAAATTTGGCAGGTCCAAAATGAATGTTTTGTTTATCTCTGTGGAACATATCTGATGTTTGGCTCCTTCTTCTAACAAGGCTTTTGAGCCAATAGTAAAATGACGTTGGTATCTTGTGGTGTCTCTGGATCGTCAGATAGTGTAGAAAAAAACGGATAAATGGTTGAGATTGACGGTAAGTGCCTGGCAATGACTTGTTGTGAAGTAAATGCAACGGAACTCACTCCAACCAACTGGGTGAGTTTGTCATGTCTCAGATCAGCTTCCCTATTGCAGCCCCGAAATTCATATTAAGCCACATGTGCCTTATTGTTCTGTGTCTATTGTGTATGTATTTATGCAGAGACCATTTACAGTATGCCATGTAAATGTCCACCATGTCTCTTCTTCAGCTTCTTCCATCCTGCCCTTTGTCCGTCCATTCACCATGAAAGTTCAGCACAGCAGCGGCCATTAAACATTTAACGGCTGACTTTTACTAGTTTCTCAGAGCAACAAAATCCTTTTCCCTCTGCACATGAATATGCAAGGAGACTGTGTCAGTGCATGAGCGATATGAAGACAGACCAGGGCACGGTTACAGTGCTGGCTGAAAGCCGCTGTTGTGTAGCCTTACATCACATCATCTCCTGGTGCAGAAAGGCACACTACTGGAACACTAACCCATTAGGCTACAATCTCTGCTGGCTCTTTTTTCTGTGTCACGGCTTCCCTTTCTGTGTCATCACAGCTGGAACGCATGCGGTGGTCCCCAGATGGGTGAATCTCTCGACTTGGATGCAGAAATGTTGGTATTTTTGTCACTGCAGTATAGGAGCCCAACACCCTGCAACAGTGACAGGATTTCCAAACAATTCTTGGTGAAGTAGCAAAGACCCGCTGAACTCTAGATGTCTTTTTCTTTCACATCAATGCTGTGGCTCCCGTACCGCTCAGAATTTTATTTTTTTCTTACAAGGTTTTGTGCAATACGATGTGACAAGACATACTGTAGTTTAATATAAAGACATCACAACAAATATATCACTTTTAAACTTAATGTAGCCTCATTTTAACCTACGTGCCTAAAACCATTTAGATCTCTTGCCCAGTAGTAAAGTAAGCATGTAGGATGTATAAAGAGAATCGGACACAGCATTTGAGGCGGGGCCCTGTTCATTCCTATGAAAGTTGCTCGGTGGCACATGAAGCAAAAAACGTTTGACTTCCAAGTATAAAATTACTCAGATCTTCCGGCGATCTTCAGCATCCATTGGGCCCATAGAGCAAGCGCAGTAGCGTTTTCCTTTAACTCCACCTCCAGGCCCTCGGTCCCCTTTCCCAATGTGAGTCTATGGGAAAATGTCTTTTTGGGCCCAATGGGATCACGTGACGGACACGCAAGTTATAATTCCACCGTTTGGCCATTATGTAAAATTTGCTTCAAAACCCTGTGCCCTTCCTGGGGGCTTGAGTCAGACGAAGAGTCTGCAGCCATGCTAACGTATGCATGCTAAAATACTCAAAATGACAAAATATGCTGATGTTTAGCAGGTTTAATGTTTAACATGTTCACTGTCTTAGTTATGATTAGCACTAAAGTACAGCTGATGATGGGAATGTCATTAGTTTTGCAGCATATAAACTTGTGTTTGCCGCATAGCTTATTTTCTGCAACAATCCAAAACCCAATGGAAAAAACCCATTGGCTTTTTGTCGAGGGAAGCTATGCAATTCTAATTTCCGGGTTGGCATACAAAAATAGTCATCCCTGCAGCAATCTAGGAAATATATTATTTCTGTAAATTTTCAAATTAGAAGGAATTAAGCATTTTTAGGGGGTTTTTTTGTGCTAAAATACTCAAAATGACAAATTATGCTGATGTTTAGCAGGTTTAATGTTTAACATGTTCACTATCTTAATTTAGCATGTTAGTACGCATAATTAGCACTAAAGACAAAGTACAGCTGAGGCTGATGTCATTGGGAATGTCATTAGTGGCGCTAGATGAAAAGTGAAGGGATCACCAACTTTATTACAAGTGACCTTGAGGGGAATATGAATGCAATCCATCCAATCTGACATTTCACTCCAAATATTTCAATCATGGTGGTGCTAGAGGAAAATGTGGGATTAGGATTTGGATTCATCATATGAATCATCATGAACTACTAGGCCTAAATTGTCTCCCAATTCATCCAATTCTAGTGGTGGACCGACCCACCGACTTTGCCATCCCTAGAGCCACACCGCTAGCCTGCCTAAAAGTCCAAAGAAAAATGAATTTCATGCTATATCAAGACAATGAAAAGCCCAATTGATATATTTACAGTACCAAAGAGTCTTGTGATCAATATAGCCTATGGACTGATGGCGCTTTACAAACAGATCAATGAGTTGGTTGGACTAATCCATCAGCCACGAGCTATCACGAGAGTCAAATGAGCCTCATTGAGCCACAGATACACAAAAACTGTAAACACACAGAAATCACATGAAACCACAGGACAAATTAAGGTCAGTTTCAAACATTAACCGATGGGAGCAGTCCAGCAACATCACAGTGCGTTACTGTTGTGTGACTTGCTCAGAGGCACAACAGTAGTATTCCCTATGGGAGAGCATTACTCATTCATACACTCCCCCAGTTTTTGCCAGTTGGTATATACATCTCCGTCACAAGCACACTGTTCTAACCTGTGGGCTTATGTTGCCCTATTTACACAAGAAAATGAGTCGGAACATTTGTGTTCTTGCTTGTAGCTGAATTTAATTAAATAGGCCTATATGTGAAAATCTGTGTGTGTAGTTGTCATACCAGTATAGAGCCACATGACAGCAAGCTCAATGACACAAATAAATGAAATTACAATGCAAAATTTAAAATGTTACCTAATAACTTTTGTGATCCCTTTAATTTTCATGTAGCGTCACTTCTGGTTCCCTCGTCTGAAAGTTAATGTGTTTTTTTAATCGCTTTTTTTGTTAGATGCCTGAAATAAGGTCTGTGGTTAACACAAGCTTAAGAGATTTTAACATTTTGTTCTACGATATAAAATACATCAGTAAATACCCCATTTCAAGATTTTATATCTTATAAAAAGGCGGTTGCTAACAAGTGGCTAAATGAGACTACTAAACGTCATCACGCCGACTCGTCCGCCTTTACAGCCTTGCTGTGTATACTCGCGCTCATGCGACCGTGGTGTCATGGTGGTGTAGTTTGTTTATAGCCTAACATAGCTTTTTTTCTTCTGGCGATTGAATTCAGACTTCAAAAATCCCCAAACTGTGTTCATTTGTGGAGATTATTCTACAGATCAATGGAAAAATCCCATTGGCTTTTTGTCGAGGGAACCCAGGTTGGTCTAGAAAAATACGTCATCCCTGAACCACTCTATAGTAAGTATATTATTTAGGTAAATTTTCAAATTAGAAGGAATTATGCATTTTGAGGAGGGATTATTGTGCTGCACAAACACTCTAAGGAGCCCAAAATAGCAACATTAGGCTGTCATTTATTAATATGGATAAAAGGCATTTTTCTCAGGAGTCGGCGGGAATCTTAGAGAGGTCAAACACTTTGATTTCCAACTTAAAATCTCTCGCAGGTGTAGGCTACTTTTCCCTTTACATCACTTTAAGCAGGTTTTTGTCTGCATCCTTTTGTGAGCTAAAATAAAAACATTCAGGCCTCACCTGGCCTGAGATGCTCCCCGCTGCTGTGTGTGAAGAGAGAGAGAGAGAGAGAGAGAGAGAGAGAAAGCTTTATACACACTTGCTTGCCTGCATGCCCGTGGCTGTATGTCCTCATAAATGTGCAAGTACACGACCATGTGTGTGTTTGTGTGTTCACTGCATGCCCATGTCTCTCTGTATGTACGTATGTGTGTGTGTGTATGTATGTGTGTGTGTGTGTGTGTGTGTGTGTGTGTGTGTGTGTGTGTGTGTGTGTGTGTGTGTGTGTGTGTGTGTGTCGGTGGAGGCAGCCAGTCCCCGGGGGGCTCGTGGTGTTACAGACTGTCCTGCTGCTTTTATTAACCAGTTGCTCCTCGGGGCCACATGAAAACACAGTTGAGCTTGTTTTCAGCAGACGGAGCGTCACAGAGTCGCTGATGTCCGACCCTCGAGGGTCTCACCGCCTCAAATCATCGGCCCCCAGGGTCAAGTATTCATTTTTATATTGTATTTTTTAGATATCAGACACATACAGTTGCTTTCATTGGAGGCCCAGGTCAACCTCAGTGGGGGAAAGCACATTTATCAAGTACTGTTATTAAGTACATTTTGAGGTACTTTTCTAGTATTTCTATTTCAGGCCACTTTATACTTAACGTAAATATTCTATACATTTATTTGACAGCTATAGTTGCTACAATTAAAATTTTACATATGAAACATAAGATCAGCTTAGTAGTAAGATTGATAAATCTTAAATATTGAACTACCCAACTGTATGTAAAGTAGGCTTAATTAAAATGTGTAAAGCTTAAACACTTAGTTGATTAATCAGTCTATCAACAGAAAATAGATATTTATTCCATCTCGACCAGCTGCAACATTTAAATGCTGCTTACTTATTAAGGCATCAACGATATTATAATAAGTATGAAGTATGAAGTACAGTATGAAATTGACCATTCTGCAAAATTAGTACTTTATCTTTAAGTGCGCTGATAGTATTTATGTATTTGTACTTGGGTAAAATTTAAAATGCAGGACTTGTAATGAAGTATTTTTACATTGTAGTATTTTTGCTTCTACTCTAGTAAAGGATTTTACCAGAGCTGCAACGATTAATCGATTAGTTGTCAACTGTCAAATTAATCGCCAACTATTTTGATAATCGATTAATCGGTTTGAGTACATTTTTTAAGAAAAAAAGCTTCTTAAATGTGAATATTTTCCGGTTTCTTTACTCCTCTGTGAGAGTAAACTGAATATCTTTGAGTTGTGGACAAAACAAGACATTTGAGGACGTCATCTTGGGCTTTGGGAAACAACACTGATCGCCATTTTTCACCATTTTCTGACATTTTATAGACCAAACAACCTATCGATTAATGGAGAAAATAATCAACAGTGAAAAT
>CAKALU010014910.1:28208-78499 GCA_916700995.1 Hozukius guyotensis
AATCAAACACAAGATGTGGCCCACCTGTGCATGCATTTCCATTAGAGCTGCAACGATTAATCGATTGGTTGTCAACTATTAAATTAATCGCCAACTATTTTGATAATCGATTTACCGGTTTGAGTAATTTTTTTAAGAAAAAAAAAAGACAAAATTCTGTGATTCCAGCTTCTTAAATGTAAATATTTTCTGGTTTCTCTTCTCCTTTATGACAGTAAACTGAATATCTTTGAGTTGTGGACAAAACAAGACATTTGAGGACGTCATCTTGGGCTTTGGGAAACACTGATCGCCATTTTTCACCATTTTCTGACATTTTATAGACCAAACAACCTATCGATTAATGGAGAAAATAATCAACAGTGAAAATAACCATTGGTTGCTGCCCTAGATCTTACCATTCTCTCTACTGTCAACTTCATATCATCTAACATCTACTAAATATGACACCTAAAAACAAAGCCCTCCTGATCTATGATTGATTGTTGATGCTTTTGTTTGTTATCCTTCCTCACGCCTTGCTGTCTTTTTATTTTTTAAATACCCGCTTCATCATTGGTGAATCTGTCTGATATCATTTATGCATCACATTTGGATGCGGTGGCAGATGGGGTGTTTTCAGTGCTCATCATGTCTCCAGCAACACTGGAGCAGAGAAAGGCGATTGCAGCACAAGGTGCAGGAAGGACATGTGACATGTGAGTGTAAAAACGTCTCCCTTCCCCCCCTCAACGCTCCTCCAGCCTCTCTGTCTGAATTAAATGGGCCCTGTCTTCTCCTCCTCACGGCTGTAAACACTGTAAAAATGAATGACAGACACACATTATTCTTCACCCTGAGAGCTCCCTGTTGTGCAGACAACTCTCGCAAAAAAATGTTGTGTCATTTTGTCATTTTTGGTCCAAAAACAATTTTAGCAAGAGCATACGTGTTAATAATAACAGCAGGCTGACAGATGTAATTGTTGCTATTAACATTTCTTGTTTTGAAAAGGAGACACGGTGTGTTAAACATGACAAGTCCTCTTTGACTGGATACACTGAGCCTATTTTGGTGCCTGTCTGTGGAATGATTTCCATTATGTTGCAGAGAAACCACAAACACACACACAGACACACAAAGCAAACCCAAAATGCTTACATGCACACAAACACACTAATAGACACATACGTCAACTAAAACATTAATTAGACCCACAAAAAAGTCTCAAACTCCACTCGCATGCAGATGCACAAGCACAGATTCACATTCATTAAAACACACAAGCTGAAATATTCCCTTTGGTGAAGTAAAAGCAGAGCAGCCGGCTGTTTGGTGTTTATTTACAAAGCAGGAACCAAGGCCATAAACTCAATGCCCAGAGGCCCAGAGAAAATGACGAGGGGTCTGTGTTCGTCCAAACCTCTTTCATGTTCACTTGTATTTAACGAGGCAAATACCAAACGAAGGTGGTACTTCAGGCGAAGGAGGAGGAACCGGATGGTGCGTTGCTCTCTTTCAAGCGATGAGCTTGTGGTCGGCGATGGTCCCGGCGGCGTTTCGCTGTGCTCTGATGATTCTACCAGATAACACAGTTTTAAACATCAGTGCATCTTCAGCAGAGACACACGTGCACGCACTGAAAGGCGGGGAAGCATTCATATGCTTATTTGGGCCACTAAAGCCAAAAAAAAGGGGGGAAAGAAATCAAGTTTCTTCTTTCATGCCCATCGAAGCCAATTTGCATTTGTGAGCATGAGAAAAAAAAAACGCTCATGAGAACACAGACACCAATCAAGGATTTCCCCCAGCAGAGCCTTCTTCATGCTTTAACATTCAAATGAGCTTACAACTGAACTGTCTGAACCAGAAGATGTCCATTTCCCCTTTAAATCGCCCTCAGCGTTTCCAGTGTGCTCCCAAAGTCCCACTAACATTTAGTGTGTGTGGACGAGCAGCAGGGGTTGTCTCTTGCTTTTACATTATTAAGTGAGTCTTCAGCTTCAGGAGAAATGTGCTCATGCAGTTGCAGATTGAAATGCAAAAGAAGCAAATTGTGTTTGATTCTACATTAGTATTTCAAAAATGTTGAAAATGTTCTAAAATAATATAAATTCAGTGTCTTTACATGTAGTAGTATCTTTGTTATGATGAGTTTTTTAGCCACGCTAGCAGTCGGTCCACCACACTAATACAGACTAAATAGCTCAACAACTACTGGATAGATTACCAGGACATTTTGTACAGACAGTTGTGGTCCTCAGAGGATGAACCCTACTGACCTTGGTGTCTCCTGACTTCTCCTCTGGCGCCACCAGCAGGCTGACATTTGTGGTTTTCAGGGAAATGTTTTGACCACAATTGGATGGGTTCCAAAAACATTCATGTTCCTTAGAGGATGATTTTTTTTGGTGATCCCTCAACTCTTCATCAAGCACCACAATCAGATCAAAATGTTAATTTGTTTGTTCAAATATCTACAAAACTAATGACATTACCATCAGCCTCAGCCACACTTTGTGCTTAGTGCTAATTAGCATATTAGACAGAGTGAAAAAAGAAAAAAGCTGGCGTGAAATAGAAGTGGCACTTCAGCAACCCAGTGAGTAGGCTACTGCGTTTAGCACCAAGCTTCCTTCCTGTTGACATCACGCACGTCGTGGAAGACGACCAGCGATGATTGGTCCGGGACCGACGTGTAGTCCGTCATGTCTCTCGGCCAAGTCACGACAAGAATTTATGACTCTCAGTCGCCTAATCTGACATAATGAACTTCGTAACCGACAAAAATATTGTGTCGTCTGAACCAGGCATCTTGTTGGAATATCAGTTTTGCATGCACATATTAACATCATATTCCAGGTTTGAGGAACCTGGAATATGCTAGCTGGAGAATTCCAAGATATCATGACATGAAAACACCTTATCCATCATATGAATATGATAAAAATCAGGAGAAGACTCAGAATTGGTGAATGTAAATGTAGTTGTATTGAGAGTATTCATTTAATGAAACTCCACGCTCAACCTATTTAATAGGTTTAATAGCTTTTCAGAAAATTATAGCAAAAAAAACATCATGTAGTGAGCAAAGCAGAAATGCCATGCAACTGCTTGTGTGTGTGTGTGCAGATGAGAATGTGTGTATATGCATAAGTCAATGTCTGTCTGCTTAACAGAGAGTATACCTTCAGCCTGCACAGAGCACCGTATCTCATCATTATAAAGATAAAGACGTGATAGGAGAAGACAGATTGACAGGAAGCCCTGAAGGCTCAAACCAGCCGGTATCGACCTTCAAGCCACCGAGTAGGAACAACAAGCTCACCTGAACCCACACACATCTATCTATCTATCTATCTATCTATCTATCTATCTTATATTCCAAGCGGTTCCATATGTGATTAGTAGGTTCAGCAGTTGTTAAACCTAACACGCCACACACACACATCCCACTCATCAGTATGCATGAGTGCACACTGCAAGCATTTATGCTATTGTACAGCGACACACACAGACATGCACACACACACTCTGCACAGCAGGGATCTCCGGAGGTATTACACACTCAGAGAGGGAGGTCTGATGTAGGCAGGTCCTCTCCAGTGGAAGCAGATTTGCTGCACCTCGATGCAACACGTCCAAACATTCAGACAGCATGCTGGGCTCCGATATCAAGGCTGGTCCTCCGCTAAGTAACTGAGAGCCACAGCAGGACAGCGGGACACAATAACAGCATCAACAGTATTATGCAATCCAGTGCAACAGCCCTGCAACAAGTAGTTCTCCAGCTGTGAGGTTTATCATGGTGAATATTTGTTGTGTCAGAGAGGATTTGATTCTACTCTGTCTCTCTGACTGCTGGTGGTCTCGTTGTTTTGGAGATTATTACATTCCATATAGGTATTCCTTTTATTTTGTCCACCCTTTATGTGTGCCCTGAATGAAAGCAGCATCATCACCTGGAGAAACAGGTGGCCTTATGCAAACAAAAGACTATGTATTTGATATTTTGGTTCAAACTCAACTTATATTTGCACATTAATGAGGCAGGTTAGGTTTTGTTGATCGCATCCAGAGACTCAGACCAGTGATTACTTTTTCAGGTGTTGAGATTTCCAGCTTTCAAAAATAATTTCCAGCCCACAACTTCAACTTTCTTTCCCCTGCTGTACACAGCAGTGAGTGTTTTTTGCATTGTTAGCTGCTCAAAGCACAGTTGTACACTACGAGCAAATTTTTTCCACATTAAATTTATTGTGTCCAGTCTCAGGCAGCTCCGATATAAGCTAAAGGATGAGAAGCTGTTTGCATTTTCACCGAACTAAAAGAGGAAATACAACAAACAAACCAAATATAGCAAACAAACCAACATCAAACCAACAAGGTGGACTGCACAAGCTTAAGTAGTGTAGCAGGCAGTTGGACCAGGTGACCTGACTCCGCCCTCGAGACTCCTGCAGGAGAGTTGTCACAAAAGATCTATTATAGCAAAGTTCTTGAGGAAATTAAATACTGTATTGGCCTGAATAGAAGACAGATTTTCTTTTCTGGAAATTAGGGTATTTCACATTTTAATAACTTGATTAAATGTGTCAGTGCCTAATACTCAATGCTAAATGATTGCATTGCTTTGTGAAACCACTCAGTTTCAGTATTTGAAATTCTTAACTCACAAAACTCTAAATCATTATAACTGGGATCATTTTACTGTGAGTTGAAACAGCTCAAGAGTGATCAGCCATGAAGTCATGTTGCGATCAGGTGACTTTACGTAGGATTTTATCAACCTTAATGTATTTTCCATTTATTGTTCATCTTCTACATAATTGATATGCATTTTAATCGCAGTATACAGTATGTGTCTTTTTAAAAGCCTATCTAGAACAAATTACCCAAGGCTGTGAATGGTTTTGTGGTCTGTGTTCAATGCCTAATATCACACAAAAAACATGTAATAATATTTTGCATCATGATATACCACCTCTTTTGTCACTTTTTCACAATATGTATATTTTGATTTGATTTAATTATTATTGTGTCATGCATAAATAATATGCCCAGCCCAAACGGGCTTACAAGACACAATTATTTAAAATATAAAGAAAAGATCATTATAATTTCTGTTGAATAGAGTTACTACTGTGAAAATGTGACTTTATATTTGTTACAGGGCATTGCACACAGTACACATATAATGCACTTGTTTATTCACTCATAGTTGGTCTGTCTGGACACATGGTGGTCTTTAGAAGGCAATGGCTTGCACACCTGCACACATGTGTCATCCACATGAGGAAACAAATACATACCAAATACCGTCATTTTTGGACACGTTTTCTTAAACTGCGTAGGTGTTTTGCACATGCAGTATTGTGTATCCATGTGGTCTGACTGTGCAGGATCATCTATCAAAATCATTCCCACTCCACAGCTCCTAAGTGACTATCCAGCAGCATTTCATCCAGTCTTTCTTACATTGCAGGAAATTAGGGCCACTCAGGCCACTTAACGCAGACAGCAGCTGTGGATACTCCGTTCTTGAGAGTCCCTTTTGAAAGAAATATCAACCTGCACCATTTCAATAAACCCCAACACAGCCTTTGAGAAGCAGGGCGCTGTGTTCAATTAGTTATTGTTGTGGGGAAATGGCTGTTCATCTGGGTGATATTTAGCTGTGGGTCCTTTGGTGTGTAATCATGCTCCAATAAGCAGCTCAGTATTCAGTTCAGTCATCTCTGGTTGGGTAGTGGAGAGCCACATGGGGACGAGGAGATGATATTCTCGTTATTGAGAGAGGGAGTGTGTATGTATTTGTGTTTGTGTGTTTGTGTGTGTGGAGGAGTGGTGATGAAGACTGAGCTCTGTGATGAGAAGCCAGTTGGCCAAAACCTTCCTCTTCCTCCCACCCTCTGACGCACGGTAGAGACACAAGAGTCCAGTGACGGATTTCATATAAACGGATTTCCTGTCTGATTTTGACAAAAAAGAAACACAAAAGAAGTCCTCTTTGTTTTATTGTTCTACTGTCAGTTTAATCTGTTATGAAACTCAGTTGTTTTGTACTGTGTCACATCATTTTCTATCTTGAAAAGTTTTTTTTTAACGTAACCTGCAACCCAACAAGACAATGTAATATTAAATGCTCCTTGGCCTTGGAAGTAACGATCGTTTACAATTGTAGGTAGTAAAGCTAGTTAGCTGTACATGCTAACATTTGCAAAGTATGTTAAAGCAGACAAACCCAGGCCTACACATCCATTTCACTTTTGCTCTTGTGTTTTGTGTTTTTGGAAAAGTAACAAACAGACGCCACCCTCCAAACTACCTATAAGGGTTTAGCAAATGGTCAGTTGGCCATTTTAATCACACAGTGCCCGTTTGTGGCATGCCCGTTGTATTATTGCTGCTGGCAGCGTTGTCGGGGGCTTGTGCCCGTTCAGAATGCGTGGCCGTTTGGAGCAGGCTAATTGCTGGGCCCCAAGGTAGAGCTGCTGGCAACCGTGTCAAGAACTCATCGCCCGTTGACTCCAGGGAAGTGAAGAAGAGTTCCGTTGTATCGTTAGTATATCCAGCATTCAGCAGCAAAACTGAAGAGCAGCGGTCTGCCCGATGCAGACAACATGCTGGCCTGAAGTCCCGCCCCCACTGCTGAACAAAGTGCCATTCGTTTGTTCATTCAAAGATTATTAATATTGAAGATGTCACATGTCCAAATTGCACCAAATTCTAAAAAGCACTCCCTTGGGTCCCCAGCAACACACCCGCCAAGTGTGACGTCGATTGGATGAACGGTTCTCAAGATATGCGAATAACACAAAGACAAACAGACAGAGATTCCCCGCTTTATAGTTAGATTAGCACATTAAATGTGGTGGATCTGACAGAAAAAGGCAAAAGCACTACCTGAAAATAATCTGAATACTTTAATGAGTGTTAGCTAATTAAAGAGATACTTAAATAGCTTCTCATTGAGGAATATTTTCCAAGAAATGCCTTAAATTTTGAAGGGCAAACACTCTTGAATCAATTTTCCCAATAATGTAAACATGTTTTTTCACTGCAGTTCACATTTTCTGGTGTTTTTGTTCCTATTTCACCAAAAGGCACAGTGTAACTAAATGGCAAACCCCAGGTGAGGACTGGATGTGTGAGCAATTATACCTCAAAATGATTTTCTGGGGGCCGATTTATCTCCACTGTGCACTCATAGCAGATTATGAAACCCAGTCAGATCACAATAAATCCCCTATTACACAAGCAATGAATTTCATCAAGGAGTACAGCAGGAAGAAAAAAAAAAGATCCAACCATCCATCCGTAGAGTCGTAGAGTCTACCTTGTGTTGAGCTGAGGCTGAATACAGAGCAGCCCAGGGAAACCTCCACAATCCCAGGCAAGATATTCATTACAGCCACAAACCTCCAAGTCAGCAGAAAAGGAGAGTAGGATTCAATGAGAGAGCAGCCATCTCCAGTGGCTCTCATTTCATGCTCCAAGCCGCATTTCC
Source organism: Hozukius guyotensis (assembly GCA_916700995.1). Classification (NCBI taxonomy): domain Eukaryota; kingdom Metazoa; phylum Chordata; class Actinopteri; order Perciformes; family Sebastidae; genus Hozukius; species Hozukius guyotensis. Next base: position 35,698 of record CAKALU010014910.1, read on the forward strand.
CCGGTTGTGGAAACCCCCCCCCCAACCCCCACCCTTGTTTTTCCATTGTTCCTGCCGTTTTTCCCCTCGATGTCGGCCCACGAACGTGACTGCATGCAGAGAGTGGCCATCACACTCAAGGGGGTGAACCTCTCCTCCATGAGCTGCCAAGAGGAGAGGGAGAGGATTTTATCACCTCACAAGAGCTCTATCTGAGAATGTGTGCCCTTAATGTGGTTTCATCCATGAGGAAAAATGCTCCTGTATGTCTATGATATAAAGCCATGTAATAATACGAGGTCCCCCGCCCCCCGCTCTGTTGTTAGGGTTTTAAATCAATGGCAGAGTGCTCTGCAGCCCTGACTCCAGTTCAAGGTGGATAATGGCTCAGAGATTCAACACCGGAGTCTATTTGCTATCAAATTTCCTACATTGTTCTGTAAATTTTTTATCCCGTTTTGCTCAAATATCTTGATGGTTTAATGGCTGAGAGCTCTATATATATACGACTATATGACTATATGACTATATGACTATACGACTATATGACTAATAGGAGGGAAGCATGTAAAATGTGAACCGACAGGCAGACTCCATCTTCAGACTCTCTGTCTGCAAACGGCCAGATGTCAGCAGCTGCCTCATCATGAAGAATGTGTTTCTGTCTTTGAGGACCACCTCAGGGTCAAAGCTAATTTACTGTAGTGCCCGGCTGGTTATACACGCGTTCTGCAAGACAAAATACACATAATGCACGGAAAACCAGAAACAAAAAAGGCTACATTAATGAGTGTAGCACCAAGAAATAATCTTATAAGACCAAAAGGAGAGCACACATTATGCCTATTTTAAAGTCTTTATACTGGTTAGTTTTCATATTGATTTTAAAATTCTTTTATTAGTTGCATGGCGCCTTATAAACCAGACTACCTCTCAGAAATGCTTTTGGTTTATGAGCCTCTGGTTCTTCTCTTTTAATTGTTCCACAAAGCAGAACAAAAAGATTTGACGATGCTGCTTTCAGCCGTTGCGCTTCCAGCTGCTGGAACAGCCCTCCAGAGGATCTGAGAAGAGCTGAAAATTAAAAACCCAACTATTTAGTCTGGCTTTCATGTAGCGTTTTACAATTTTAGTTGTTTTATTATTTATACTTTTTTTATACAGTATTTTAATCATTTTGTTTTATCAACATTTTACTACTTTGAGTAACTGTGGTTCATTATCACATTTTTCAATGTATTTGTCAATTGCTTGTAAAGCCCTTTGAAGTGCATTTGATTTGTTCGAAAGGTGCTATATAAATAAAGTTTAATTGATTGATAATAACAGAACAGCAAAATGTTTTGCCTCGGTACAATTTAACATGGCATCTGATGGTGAAGAGAACCGATTTTTGATTTTTCAGTAAACGCAACTCCCCCACCCATTATACATTAAAGATATCTAGGAGATTACAGAACAAGGGAAGACATTCATAATATATGCATAAATAGATTAGATCATAAAACAGATCTGAACCCAATTAATCCCATTGATTAATAAAGACACATACACAACAACAACAACCGAAAACATGAAGGAAAAACGCTTCTGATTAAATCCTTGAATAAATGCAGTGACAGAGGATATACATTAAGTCTCCTCCACCACCATGAATAACTATGCAGGCCAATGACCTGCTACTATATCACAGAGGGGGGGCGAGGACAAGGTCAGATTAGCAAAGAAGGGGGGGCAGCAGAGAGTGGAGTGAATTGATATTGAAACATCACTAACACCACTTCAGCCACCGCCTCGTCTCTAATGACCAAGCACACACACACACACACACACTCATACACACTCATTGTGGTGTGTAACATGTGGGAGCTGGTGACCAGGAGGGAGAAAATGAGGTAATGATGACACCAAGAGAGGAGAGCCCTCTTCTAATGAGCTATTGACATTTTCAGAGGAGACACGCTCAGCAGCTCGATTGAAAAACATCTCATGAATGATTTTGCATTTAAAACTAAAAAGATCGTCCAAACATCGGCTTCCAAATACAGCAGAAAAAAAACTGATTACCTGACAAAAGAAGTTGGGACGTTACAAACGATTGAAGAGATGAAAAATTAAAAAGAAGATCACAAAAGCAGAAGATCAGGTTGCAAAAACGCAACGCTGGATGGATCAATAATGAAATCATGCATCCTGGAGGAGGAGAGGCTCCATCAGATGGTGTTAGTTTGTATAAGATATGATTTGAATCCCAAATCTTTTCAAAAGACAACATCAATAACTGCACAGCGTTGAGAATTCCCATAAGGGCCATTTTTATGCCTCTACAATAAAAGCATGGCGATGTCTTGAATAATCATACAAAACACAAACTGTATAATCAACATTAGCGATGTTGTTTTGTTATGAAGTGCTCCAATTTAATGAAGAAGAAGAAAGAGGTTTGCACACGGCGTGTACGACACAGACACATTTTCTATAATTATAACTGCAATCTGTGTTGTTTGAAGTTAAGCCTAATTACAAACATTATTAATTAGTGTATGAACTGATTTGTCTTCTTTTTTAAGCACTTGGAGACTTTTTGCTGAGCGTGTTTCACAAGTCTGATGAATTGCAAAGCAAAATATGTTGTTTGGGCATATGTTGCTATCAGATCATTGGTCAAATATGTTTTTGTGGTTGTTAGCTATGTTAGCAATGTGACTCTATGGATGTCAATGACGGTCTTCTGGTCTGTTGGTTGGGCCTCCACTTTGGTCTGGACTGAAATATCTCAACAACTGCTGGATGAATTGCCATGTAATTTTGGACATTCACGGTCCCCAGAGGATAATCTTATTGCCTTTGGTGACCCTCTGACCTTTCCTCTAGCGCCATCATGAGGCTCACATTTGTGAAGATTGACATTTCTCAACAATTATTGGATGAAATAGTCATAAAAGTTGATACAATCATGTCCCTCTCAGGATGAATTGTAATAACTTTAGTGATCCATTAACTTTTCATCTAGCGCCATCATCAAGTCAACATTTAAATTTGGTTTATAACCATATACCTGCAAAACTAATAACATTCACATCAGCCTCATCTGCACTTTTTATTTACAGCTAATTAGCTAACATTAGCATGCTGCCACGCTAAACTGAGATGGTGAAACATGGTAAACTTCAGTATGTAAGCATTAGTGTTTTGCACAAAGTACTGCTGTACCTCAAGTACAGCCTCACAAACATGTCGTAGCTGTGGACTCTTTAAGTCTTGTTGAGTGTGCAGTCACAACCACAGACATTTGTGGTTAGTTCTTTTTGTGTCTTGTGCTGTAATTTAATCTTTTGGTGCATCCAAATGCTTGTATTTGTGAGTAATCGTCCACTTTTTCTTAGAATAACCGTCAGAAAATACTATCACATGGCCCTCATCAGTCCTAGAAGTCTCCCACTATAGCCTAATTACTTCCCTTAGTGCTGTGGATGAAATCATAACAGCTGCAATACTTGCAATTCAAAACAGATCCATCTCCATGGCAGCTGAGCAAACTCCATCAGCTGATGAAGACTGTGTGATACGGTTAAAAGCGCCGTAAAAAGCCGGGCTGGGATTGTTTTGTCAAAAGGTCAAGAATGAACTCATGCTTTCCAAAAAAAGTTGTTACACTTGCTAAAAAAACTTGTAACAGTCATGTCGGCGGAAGGAGGCAGTAGTGATAGAAAAAAACATTATAGTATCAGCGACAGCGTTATTAAAGGTAGAGTGTAGGATTTGGCAGCATCTAGTGGTGTGATTGCAGATTGCAAACAACTGAGTACCCCTCTGCTCACTCCTCCCTTTCCAAGACTGCAGTAACATGAGTCGCTGAGTGCAAAACCGTGGTAACGCCGTTCGCCTCGCTCAGAGTTCATCCTTACCATAATAACACTACAGTTCTTCAGGAGCAACGGAAGTAAGACGACGGCTGGCGGTAGCACGGTTTTGCACTTACGCTAACGTTGCTCGCGTTACCGCAGTTTCACAAGCGTGTCAGAGAACTACGGTGGCCTTCAGGTAACATAAAAGCTTGAAAGGCTCTCTGTAGAACCAATGTTTGGTTTGTCCGTTCTGGGCTACTGTAAAAAAAATGTCGGACTGCGTGAAGAGGACCCGCTCCCTTTGTAGATACGAGGGACTCATTCTAAGCTAACGAACACACAACGATTCTTCTGTTATTATCTCATTCGCATGTGGAGACACATTCTAATGCCAGGTGTGAACAGAAGTACTTAAAGCTGTCCACTTGTGTTCGGATCACTCACACACAGCCTGTTAATGCCATGTCTGAACAGGGCCTTGGTTTCAAGTGATTATACACTAATGAAAACATAATTCTGAATATTATATTATATTTCTGCTAGTACTTCCCCCGAAATGTTACACGCTGTTCCTTAAAGATAAAGTCAAAGGCTTGTGTAAATATTATTTATTGTATTATGTTACATTTATGTTGGTGGAAAACCTCTTTTATGATGGATTTCAGTCTGTATGTTTGTTGAATATCTGTATAAATAGCAAGAAAGATATTACTTATTAGGAGGCTATAACCAAAAATGTATATTCTGAATACTTTATTTTTTGTCCTGTTTATCGACAGTTTCAGGGGAAACATCTCAACATAAATCCCCACTAGTTTAAAGTGTCTTTCACCATAAACAATAGCTGCATCTGTTTGTCTGATGATCGTGATGAAACCACCTCTTGAAGGTGAGATGATGGGAGCCATTTTTCATTCACTATCAGAGGCTGTGATGCATTAGTTCAATCTCTACACAGACACACAGCGGAACGGAGACGTATCACTAAGAGTAATTGACTGGAACTCAAGCCAACAGACAGGACGGTCCCTGAAGAGCGGCCGCCACTCTGGTTTTTAAAGACATTAGCATTGATTTTTCAATGTTCTCTTGTCATCACAAAGTGTACAGGCCGTGAATCAGGACGCTTTGCTGGATGATTCTTCTTTTACAGGTGAAATACTTTGTGATGTTTCATATATTTAAAAGATTACTTGAAGTGTGCAGCATTTCAAAGGGTAAAAGAGTTACTGACCAAATTAATACAGTAGAGTACAATTAATTAAGTAATTATAGTAAATTTTATTTAATAAGAGATCAATGTCTCTTTTTCAAGAAGGACCTGAGAACAAGATGTATTCATAATCACTAAAGCACACAACCAGCATATAAAAACAACAAACCCAGACACCCAACAACAAAACTAGACTAGCAAAAATACTATTAATAAAAACAGCATGGTAAAGCTTTAAAATCCAAGAGGAATCAAAGAATCTAGCTTGAGGGCAGTTCAGAGTTCAATCAATTTAAAATGTGCAGAGTATCTGAAACCAGTTCTGCCAAGGTTAGTATACAGTACATATTGAAAATCTAAGGTTTGGATCATGTACTGTAGTTAGTACAGGTTGGTGACCAGCATGAGGAGGAGGTGCCAGGCTGTTGTGGCTGCGTATGGATCTTCCACCGCTACTGAGGCTCCTGACGGTGTATTAAATGAATAAAGTGTAAAATTGCCAATATGTCTTGTTTGTTCCTTGTTACTGAAAGAGAGTTCAATCATCCAATCCATCAAACAACTCAAAACAAGAGTCAACACCAACAGGAGAATACACTGTTTACCATTGGCAGAGCATTTTGGCAAATTTTTCTTGGGCGCTACCCACATAATCAGCTGTGCTGCTCATCCCACAAATGCATGATCCTTATAAGTTGCACATCATTGTAAAGGTAAATAAACAGGCTTTCCAACCATGTAAAATACAATGCCAATTAGCATTGTAACAATAGAGAAATAATCGACCAAACACAAGTTTTCAAACTTTTTTTTCCCAGTTTATATGTATACAGTATATATTAAAAAAGAGAGGTTGCTAACAAGTGTCTAAATGAGACTAAACGTCATCACGCCGACGCGTCCGCCTTCACAGCCTCGGTATGTATACTTGCGCTCATGCCACCGTAGTGGAGAGTTCTTTATAGCCTGACGTTAGCTTTTTACTTCTGCCGATTGCATTTGTGCTTCAAAAGTCATACAAGTGGTGTTCATTTCCGAAGCTTATCATGCTGAACAAAACGCGCAGGTATCATAAACGTTTGTTTGCCACAGAGCTTATTTTCTGCAATAATCCAAAACCCAATGGAAAAAACCCATTGGCTTTTTGTTGAGGGAACCCATGGCGATGCTAACTTCCTGGTTGGCCTCCAAAAAATATGTCAACCCTGGAGCACTCTATAAAGGAGTTAGAGAAGTTGGAGGTGTGCAGCCTGTCTGATTGTATGTTAGATTGTCTACACATCCTATAATTTCAGAACCGTGGATTTCACGTGCTGTTCAGAAATTGCAGCGCGGCTCTCCCACAGCCACCACTTCAATTTCCTAATCGCTTCGGTTAATAAAGATGATTGGGGTCAGCAGCTCTCTCCCAGGCTACTGGATGGGGAGTGTGCATGAGAAACACAATGAGCATTGTGTGTCTGTGTTTTTTTTTAGCTGCACTCATCTGCCGCTTTAAACGAAACACGCAGAGAATGACTTTGATGATTGTGATGTTAACCACAGCTGCATTAAAACAATGAGTCATTCACCAAAAGCTGCAATTATTGGTATTAAAACCTAGCGCACCTAACCCTTCCACAGAGTGGTTCAACAAGTCATCTCAGGAAACAATGCGCGCTCACATACACTATGTGCAATTCAAGTGGCCCACTTGTAGCACTCTGAAATAAACAAATAAATAGCACATTTAAAAAACAAACACCAGAGTATTACTGAAAAATGCACAAAAAAAACACTGGATGTGGTAAAAAACACACAAATGAAATGGATTTCAAGCTTACGCCCTTTACTGTCTCCCTCTGAGTTCCTCTCCTGCCCGTAAGCCCCCAGCCCGACCCAAAAAATGCTTTAGTTAAAGTGATATTAGGCGAGAAGCGAGTGGGCGGTGATTTTTGGTTAAATGTGGGGGTAATCAGCTTAATGCAGAGTTAAAGGGCCGATGGGACGCTGGCCAAATCTCTGGGCTATTAAAGTCGCACAGTGTCCCCGACAGTGACCTCATCCTCAGCTTTAATTATGGCAATAGTGTCTATCTCCTTTGGCTCCTCTCGTTCACCCTCTCTCTGATTCTTTCGTCGGGCTCGCTCGTTCTCACTTCATCTTCTCGCCGTGTCTCTTTTTTCTTTTCCTTTGCTGGCGTTCGACGTTGTTCCAAAGTGTTGTAAACCTCATTTAAACTCCCGCAGCACTCACTTTCTCGCTTTCATCGCGGATGTTTGCTTCTCCTCCTTTGCTCTCTCGTCTTCCTTCGCACTTCTGTTATTTCTGATCCTTCCTTCCCTTTTTCCACCCACACCCCCTCCCTGCGTGCTCTTCTCCTTCTGTTCCATCCTTCCCTTTTGAGTGTACAGCACCTCCCCTCCACCCCCATCTTTTCCTTTTTTTTTTTTTTTTTTTTTTTACTCTCACATCTTCCATCAAGTCTTCCCTTTTTCTTCCTGTGCTTCTCTCCTCCTCCCCTCCCCTCCCTTACTTCCGTGCTTTTGCTGTGCCTGTCATTTTTGTCAGCGCATGCTGGAAGTGAGTGGCAGCAGTGAGGTGGAAAGTGTGCCGCTGATTTGATTATAAGGCGGGAGGCCAGTGGGTGGCCTGGCGCTATGTAATGATTGTTCTGAGGAAAGGTTTTAATAATTACAAGTTAAAAAAAAAACAGCATGCTGTAGGGTTAGGGTTTCTTAGCTCTAGCATTAACTTGTTTTTTATCTCTCTCTCTCTGTCTCTTCTGTTTCTTGGCATTTCACTGACCCCCCTCCTGTATATGCCTGACATGGCTCAGTCTCCATCTACGTCTCCCTCATCCAGATTCAACCTCATCTTTACCCTAGTACTCTTTCAGATAAAAAAAAAAAAAAAAAAGAACCACAATAACATTATATAACCTGTCTCTCAAATTCCTTCTGCATTATGATTCCACCTCTGCACTCCCTCGTTCCCTCCATTTTCATCACCTTTAGTCCCTCTGTCAACTCCCTCTCACCTCATTTCCACTGCCTTTACTTTCTGTTTTTCCCCTCTCCCTAATCATCCTCACTGTCTTTATCTGTATTTTATCCCTTCTTATATTTTATTCCGCCGAAGGCTTCGCTTGCTTCCTGTTACAATGCGGTATCAATATTGCAAAGAGAACCACTGGTGGCTGCTCATGTTCAACCACTCACATAAATTCTTAATTCCTCTAATTCATCTTCATGGGCTTAACACACATAGATGCACACACACACGCATACGATCTCTCCAACCCATGGGGAGATGAACACAAATGATATATACAGTATATACACACAAAAAACAACCAAACACAGCATTTGGTAAAATACACACAAGCAAGTGTGCACGCTGGAACATGCATACACACACACACACACACAAGTAAACATACAGAAAGTGTCACACACCCATAACATCCCTGCCAAACATCTGTTGGCACATCTATAATTTCAACAGAACCCCGGTATGCCATTGAGATGCACACATTGCCAGCTGGGCTAACACTTCTGCCAGCATCACAGCTGCACTGTGTGTGTGTGTGTGGAGGATGGGGGTGCCTCCTGAATGTGTGTGGGTGTGTGTGTTCAGCACAAAAAAACACCCATCTGACTACTCTCCTTCGTACACTTAATTATTGCCTTTGTGCGTGTTACTATACGTTGATATGATGTACGTCATTTACCATATCTACACACGAGGCAACCGGGATCTAGAGCTTGACTTGTTTGCAAAGCATCCTTTCCCTCCACTGACATGCTTTGATGTGCGTAGCCAATCACCACCATGCATCAGTCCAACGTGACAGCCAGCGGTAAATGCCGTGTAAACAACGGCGCATCTTTTATATTTTTTGCATGCAGTATTTATTCCCCTGTACACTGTAGATATATGAAATCTCCATGTGTAACATGTGAGGCTAGATCAGGGATGTCCAAACGTTTTTTCACTGAGGGCCACATACAGAAAAATATACGAAAGGCTGGGCCACTCACTAGAAGTGAGGTATATCGCCTCACCTCTAGTGTATTAAAGTTAACAAAATTAATCAAATGAGGTCAATTATGCTTGATATTTGAATATGCTTAAAGAAAAAAAGAAATCCTACATCACAACTTTTTATTACTGGGTTTTCATTTATTTTGTTACAAAAAACAGCAGCCTGAGATTGCTTCTTAGTCAGGATGGTGATCCCCCTTCACAGCCCTGTATATAAGGGGAAAAATAAGGGGACAAGGGGATGGGTATATATAAGAGACGAAGCTTCGCACGGAATGCTTTCATGTGTGCGGAAAGTTGTGGTACAAGCTGGTCTTTGCCTTGCAGGATCTTGTTCAGTGTGTTGAGATGATCAGTAAGATCAACTAGAAATGCCAGGTCTGCCAACCATAGAGGGTCACTCAGTTCATGAAGTGGTCGGTCCTTCTCTTTCAAAAAATGGTCAATTATATTGACAGTTTTCACAACTGCAAGTTTCATGTGTTGGCCATATTCCATTATAGTTTTAGAATTTGCTGCGAGCCAATTAAAAATGGACCACGGGCCGCAGTTGGCCCGCGGGCTGTAGTTTGGACACCCCTGGTCTAGATGTTTAAAGTCTCTGAGGTACTTTCCTACTTTGCACCTTAAAGCGGCACTAGGAAGAATATTTTTGGCGTCATTGGGCAAAAATTCCAAAATAACCTTTCAGCATATTGTAATTCAAGTGTTCTGAGAGAAAACTAGACTTCTGCACCTCCCCATGGCTCCGTTTTCAGCCCTTAGAAAATCTAGCCCGTGACGGGAGATTTTGGCCAATCACAGGTCATTTCAGAGAGCGTTCCTATTGGCTGTTCATTCAACTGAGGCAGCTTTCAATCATTTTGCAAACTCCAATCAACTATGAATCAATATTATTTTACTATAATGCCTATTTCTCGCGTAAAATGTTTTCAGAAACATCTTTTAGTGTACTGTTTCGGCTGTTAGGCGGTGCTTGATATTTTCTCAACTGATCTCAACATGGCTGCCGGGTCACAAACTTTCTCATTTTACAGCTAAACAGTACACTACAAGATGTTTAAAGGTTTAAACTAAAAAAATCTTAAAATTTAACAGGAATTACAATTCTTCAAAGTGTAAACTTATTATTGCAGCAATGAATCAGTGAAAACGTAAACAGGAATTCAAATTCCAGTATATAAGTTATAAAGTATAGAAACATAGAATTTAATTGAATGGATCGGCACCCATTGTCGCCGATATCCGATCCAGCTATTTGAGTCAGTATCGGCCAGATGTCCGATCCGGTATCGGTATCGATGCATCCCTACTTTAAATGCTGTTCCCCAAGGTCCAGAATGACCTTTGAACCGGAGTCTTTTTATTGTTTTCTTTGACAAAAGTTTGTCCTTTCTTATAATGTTTCAAAATGTATCTTGCAATTGATAGTTTGATCTTCTCAGCTGCTGATAACCACTCAGTTTGCTGTGTGAACCACATTCACCTGAATATTGGAGTACGAACCTCCTATTATTGGAATTTCCCTTGCAAGTTTTTTCAAAGATTGGTATGTCTCTGATTCAGTGTTTTGGGAAATCCCTGATCTAAGCTTTAGGAGCAGAATGTTATCTACAGTGCAATCTTTAAAATGGATAACTGTGCTACATTCACATTTTTCAACCCCAACAAGCCAAGACCTATTCTGCTTGAAGGAGGCTAATTCATCACGGTGCGGAAAAACCTTTGGATTTGAGTAGTTTTCAAAATGTGACTAATGTGGATGCCATCCGCGTCCAAATTAACAAATCGGCGTAGGCATTTGCAATAGAAGTAACCTCTTGATCTGATTGTGTATTGGTTTATGTAGTTATATATGTATGATGGATTTGGTTAGGCAGCTTTATACAGATATTATGCCAATGCGATGTGTTGTTTTTCCTATGTGGTACTCTGAATAAGGTAAGATATTGATTTGCATGAAAAGTACATTGCTCCATCCATCAGTTCTAGAGGGTGTCTGTGAGATTGGATGGGTGTTTTCAGAGATAGAAGTATTGATTTAATATCTCAGCATTCATACCTTGAGGTCCTTGCAAAGATTGGCAGGCTCAATTTCATTTTAATTATACCTTTAGGTGCTGCTGTCTGTATTTAATTGCAAAACCTCTGAAATATTACATGGTGCAATTTGATCTCAACAGACTATGTTCTATAATTGGTGCGTTTTCTTCCTGTCCTAAGGAGTAGGAAGTATCGTCCAACTTTCTCCAAGCCACCAAGATAACCGCTAAGGATGTACTGTACATTTGAAGGCTTTATCCTGGTGCGACGAGGGGCCTGTTAGTTTCTGTGTGGACATGGATGAAAACAGTAGTAACTACAGAGCTGCAGGAGTCTCAGAGGAGCGGTGAAGCCTAGGCAGACAGAAGAAGTTGGAGAAAGAGATGGGGGAGGGAGGGAGGGAGGGAGAAGGGCCGTGGGTGGAGCGTGAGAAAGTTGGAGGAGGGGTATTTTTTTCAAAGCTATTTCTAAACACTATATGTTCACTATGAGGAAAAGTACCGCGGCCAGTAAACTGTTTGGCCAGTGTCATGTCATACAGGTCACTAAAAGTGCATTTACATGTTTGGAAGCTGTCTTAACCCTCTGAGACCGACTTTACCGTCTTTCAGAAGCTGTAGCAGGTTCAGTTTTAGCACTAGAGTGAAAGTACAGGTATCATATGAAACTAGAAAACCTAAAAAACCATGCCATGCGAGCTTGTTGGGAAGGAGGCTAAATAACGCTTCAAAGTCAGGCTAAATTTTGGGGAGAAAAAACTGGCATGGCCATTTTCAAAGGGGTCCCTTGACCTCTGACCTCAAGATAGGGAATGAAAATGGGTTCTATGGGTACCAACAAATTGGGTATCACTGTAAAGCTGAGACTATTGTGGATCCAATGAGCGCAAGTGCATTCATGTGTGATGATGTTAGTCCCCATAGTAGCCATTTCATTGTAGTGAGACCATTTTGTGAAACTTGACCTCACTGTATAAAATGACCTGTTGTGACCTCTAGGATAATCACAGCCTCATGAAACTTTACAACCACAAACTAGAGACCTAGAGCATTCAGAGGATGGATGGCGATCCTAGGTAGATTGACAATAAGGGGGTTTCTGAGCAGTTTCCAGAACAGAAGTGCTCGCCATCCTATCACCGAAAAATGCATTTCTTGCTGATATCTCAAAATGTCAAAAGTTTTTGATACCAAATCACAGCATGGCTTTTTCTATGGTGTTCCTCAAGGTCTTGGTGTCTTAATGTGATATTTTGGAGGGATTATTGATCATTTTTATCAATTCTTGAGTGGTAATAAATGGTTAAATTTAGCACCAAATCTGTATAAGAAATGCTATCAACCCAAAAATTGCTGCAACAACTTATGAGGCATAATAGAGCATGGGGATGACCATCATATACTTTTATCATAATGTTCTAAACCTTTATACACTTTTACAATTTAATTTAAATAATAAGTTAATTCATGTTTATTTCTGACTCATGACCAGAGCGACTTGACACACAGTGCTGAGCTTTATTTCAAATTAATCTTTCCAGCTTTCAGATGATGTACACCACTTCTATGTGACATCTACTGCTGACCTGCTATCTCCCCCTAAATACCTCATGTCCCTCCCCAAAAAAAAAGACAAAAACGGGTCTACCGTTGGTCTCAAGAGGGTTAATGTCAAAAGTCGAGCAGGAAATGTCCCTTTTCCTGTGATTCCTGTTAGGTTACATCACATCCCTCACCCTGCACTGCAGCATGGACTGACAGAGACAGACTAAAGCTAAAAATGTTGAGAGGTACAAACGGCATTAAGCCACATTAAAGAAGATTAGGGCAAGCAATCAAGTATTGGTCGCCATGGAAACACCAAGCCTAAACTGTTATTAACTGGAGCCGGCTGGCTAGCCGAGACTAAGATTCTACAATGGGGATAAGCTAAATGTTATCTACCTCCCACCCATCCCGCCCCCCCACACCCCTCCCTCAGTTTTCTGCCTGTAATTCGGGATAACATGACAATCTACATCCCAGATAATCTTTGTCCTCTGAATGTATTTATACTTGTTCTGCTTATTTATGGCATCATGGATTGTAGACAGATCTTTGCTGTGGTTTGTATTATATCCATACAAATCTGTGATTCCACGAGTAACACTTAAAAGTGTTAAAGGGCTAACAATCCAAGTGTGACACTAAGGCTGGTCATGTGTTTTTGGAGGATTTTTAAAATAAATAAAGAAATGAATAAATAAACTTTGACAAATTGTAGCCAACAGCACTTCCCTAAACTCCCCCTAGGTCCTCACCATAAGAAAGAGCCCTTTATTTTGCGTGTTTGTGTGAACAACCGCCATGATGAGAGCTGCCCCAATTCCTACTGTGCCAAACAAAGCGTGAGACGCTTTTCAGCCCTCCGATTGGCCTCTTGAAAGGCAGTCGGCTAAAATGCAGGCTTAAATACGAACGCTAAGCCAGAGAGCGCCATGAGTCGAGTCACCAGCACAGAGAGAAAGAGAGCAAGGGAGCATAAGGACATCATTTAAAAAAAAAAAAAAAATGTTATTTCAAGCTAAGCACTCATAAATGTATTCTACAGCACATTATACACTCATTATACAGTCTGAACGATAGTGCGCCTTGGCTGGAAGCTGAATGATTCAGGTATTTTAGTCTGTCAAAAACAGATTTCTTATATAGTTTGTATAGATTTTTTCTTCTTTTTTCTTCCCTTGTTTATTAGTCTATATACTGACTATAATGATGAAATGATAAAACATATCTGTAGCATATTTTTAAAGCATTGCAATGCTCAACAGTGCACATAATATACCCTACTACAAATATGCAGTAAAACAACAAAACAAGGACCGTTAAAACAAACAGTGAAACAAACGAGTGCATAAACATAATACTTGATCTGGAACTGTGTTCCATTAAAAATCATCAATACAATTCTGCTCAAATAATTGCTCCAAAAGTGCTCTAATGCAAATCCTCTGAGGCGTATTTCCTGTTGTTTACTTTATCAAAGCAATGATGCAATGCTACCATATGTGGGATTCATGGCACAATTCAAACGGGAAGTCTCTCGCTGTTGACTACTGTTCATATTTTTTTCCAAAATAAGGTCCCATGGTGGTCCACCAGAAGGGAAGGGGCTTCGCCTCTCTATGGTATGTACAGGAAGTGTCGAGGGCAGAGCTGGTATCACCAACTAGTGCTTAAAGCTGCTCTATTCATTAGGTTTTATGTTAACAGTGGCTCAAATGACTATGTTTGATGTGAAAGGGGTCGCTCGAAGTTTTCACCCAACTCCGTATTCCAATCAACTCTATGAAGTTTTTGATTGTTGTTTTGGTTTCAAGGCCCACGACTTTACCGTATGGTTCAGTCTTACCACTCAGACCCACTCTGCACTACCTGCTCGGCAACAAACAGCAGACAGACACAGTTTGCTACTAGCTAGCAAACACAGTGGAGCATTTTGCAGCTCACAGCGAAATATTTCCGTCAGGAGTTGGTGGAGACCAAAACAGAGTCGAAAGGAGGGCAAATATTGGGCCTGCATCCATCAGGTGGACACAGACACAACTCTAAAGGAATGCTACTGTTGCTACATATGTGGTGTGTTCATAAGCAAATGTTTGCTAACAAGTTTGCTATATCAACTGTATAAGGTGATAATTAGTATGTCATTGTTGTTAGCGGGGTATATACTTTAGGGCGTGGCTACTGTGATTGACAGGTCGCTACCACGGCTTTGTTCGGTCTGGGAGTTGTCTGTGATTTTGTCTTACAACTTTAACCCTTTCACAGTGTGTTTTCAGTTCATGAAAGTTAGTTGTAACATTTTGGTCGCCTAAAAACATCTTATTCAGTGTTCGGTTGTACTTAGCTCCACCCTTTCGTGTCACTTCTGGTTGCATAACCAGGATGGCAACAGCCAAAAACCAAGATAGTGACGACCAAAAACCAAGATGGCGACGACCAAAAACCAAGATGGTGATGGCCGAAAACCAAGATGGCGACGGACAAAAACCAAGATGGCGACGGACAAAAAACAAGATGGCGACAACCAAAAACCGAGATGGCGACGGCCAAAAACCAAGATAGCGACGGCAAAAGACCAAGATGGCGACAGTCAAAGACCAAGATGGCGACACCCAAAAACCAAGATGGCGGCAGCCAAAAACCAAAATGGCGTCACTCAAAAACCAAGATTGCGACACCCAAAAACCAAGATGGCGACACCCAAAAACCGAGATGGCGACACCCAAAAACCAAGACGGTGACACCCAAAAACCAATATGGCGATGGCCAAAAACCGAGATGGTGATGGCCAAAATGGCAAACTCAAGGCTTCAAAACCATAGTCCACAAACCAATGGTTAACGTTACGGTGACTACGTCCAATTCTTCATGCTAAAGATACATAATCAGTGCAGACCTGGTATGTATTGCTCTCAAGACAGAGTAGAAAAACATAAAATGTATAAGTCTAATGGAGAGGCGACACTTCTTCCTTTCTTTTAGCAACGATTCCATATAGTGTAAGAGAGAAAATGAAACAACACCAGCAGCCATAGTTTATCCAAGCTTTTATTTTCTACTCCTACCTCGTTATTAGGTCAACAACACACAATCCCTGCATGCTCGTCATCCATTACACAGAAGTGTCGACACTGCTCATCCAGGAAGTAGCTTTAGCTCCTGCAAATTGAATTGGGAACATTAATATTCCGCTTGGGGCCCCTGTGCACTCGGGCGGGGCTCTATACGGAGAAGTAGAGAGAGACGTATAATGTTCTGTCAGCATATGCGCTGGGCCCCGTCCATCTGTGTGATGGGGCCCCACAGCAGCACTAATATCCCTCTACACTGCCCTGGAAACCAGTCCAGTTGAGGGCCCCACTGGGGGGGGAGAGCAGGAGAAAATGTTCCCTTTACTGCACTTGGTGTGCGGTATCCGTGTGTGTACTCCATGTATGTGTGTATTTCTGACCTGTGTTTGTGTACATGTACCGACACGTGCTTGCGTCTGTATTACACAAGCACACACATGCAAATCCTGCCCTTTCATGACCACGCGAGTTCAGCAGCATATACTACAACAACCCCGACATGCCATATTGTGACAGAGGTCACCTGTCTGCAATCTGGGGAACTGTTCTGTCACTCTTTCTCCTCCCCTTTCCTATTACCCTATTAGCTGTATCCCCAGAGGCACCTTATCCTTACTGCCATCTGCTGGCACGGCATGCATACTGATTAATTAACAAACACGGCTAAAAACAGGCTGGGCACTCATTAAAACATTCATTATATAGGACATCCAGGAGGAGGAGGGGGGGGGGACGAGTGTCAGAAGTGTGTCTCCGGACTCCTTGAGTCTTTCGCTTTGAGGTTCATCAAACTCTTGGTTTCGCTTCCCTCGCTTTTTCTGCCCTCGTCCTCCGATACCATCGGGGAGCGGAGCTGGAAAAAAAGGGGGAGAGGCTTGGGATGTGCTCCTCTAATAGAGGCCAAGGAGTGAGGAGATGAGACTCAAGGAAAGGTGGGAGATTTGAGATCCAGCCAGGCATATTGAGAGCCGCGGCGATGTCAGATCCGACAGAAGTACAAGGCGATTAAGAGTGAGTTATGAGCCTCGGGGGAGTTATTGGCTTTGGGGTTTTTTATGGGCATTGTGATAGTCGGAAATTGGTTGGCCCTCCATCAGGATCTTAGCATTATTGGATGTATTTTATAAATACGTGTGCGAGTATGTGTGTGCAGGGAATGAGTGCACAAATGAGTGTGCGCACATTGTTAGAGGGTAACCCCCCTCATACCCCCTGCTGCTCCTAGAGATTGAGATCAGGGTTAAGCACTATCTTGCGTTTACACACAAACACACGCACACACACACACACACACCGTGAGATAAAGCCCTCTCCTTAATGTAAGATCAGTGGATCAGCGATGAGGAAGGATGGATTAATTGCAACTGATGTGACCTGGGGCCATATAGGAAGAAGTGAAATAAGAGAGAGAAAAAACAGAGTGGGAGGAGGTCTAAAACCAGCCTGCTAGCCTTATCCCCTGACACACGCACACACACACACACACACCATTATCATGAAACATCTGTCCGCCCTGTTGACCCCCCTCAGCTCAGGTCAAATAAGGCCGATTACACTGTAGTGAGATGGATGGGAAGATACAGATTGATGTGTATGTGTGTGGGTAACCCTGTCTGGATGTTATGTTGTGTAGTGTTATGTGTGCCCTAGGCCAGCGGTGTAATCCTGATAATCACATATCTTTCACAATAAGACACATACCACTGGGAGAATTCCTCAAGTGTATTTTAAAAACACAGTGTTGCACTGTAACTGAACTCTACAATATGACATAATGGAAAAGGAAAGTAGGTGATTAATTCAATTAAATCCGTTAGTGGAGTTGGGTTGATTTCCTGTTTTGCCGGTCCGGTCTATTAGCTTACTCCAGTTTGATTTTATAGCATTTTTAGCATTATGACACGTTCCGGCAAATTAAAAAGTAGCCGACATCATCAACTTGCGCCGACGGCGTCTCAGCGGTAAATCCAGCTTGTGTTGCAGTAATAATAAGTAGGGCTGTCAAAGTAAACGCGATAATAACGCGTTGACGCAAATTGGTTTTAACGCCACTAATTTCTTTAACTCATTAACGCAACTTGCGGTTATTATGGTTGTAGCGGACTCAGTTCAATTCCAACCAACCATGTCACACTAGCTTGTCGCAAAGGAGGCTAAATAACACTCCAAAGTTACGCTAAATTTTGGCGAGGAAAATCTGTCTTGGCCATTTTCAAAGGGGTCCCTTGACCTCTGACCTCAAGATATGTGAATGAAAATGGGTTCTATGGGTACCCACGAGTCTCCCCTTTACAGACATGCCCACTTTATGATAATCACATGCAGTTTGGGGCAAATCATAGCCAAGTCAGCACACCGACACACTGACAGCGGTTGTTGCCTTTTGAGCTGCAGTTTGCCATGTTGGGATTTGAGCATATTTTTGTATGCTAAATGCAGTACCTGTGAGGGTTTCTGGACAATATTTGTCATTGTTTTGTGATGTTAAATGATTTCCACTCCAGCACTCTCTCTCTGAAATGACCTGTGATTGGCCAAAGTCTCCCATTACAGGCTAGATTTTTTAAAGCCTGAAAACAGAGCCATGAGGAGGTGCAGAGGTCTAGTTTTCTCTCAGAACACTTGAATTACAATATGCTGAAAGGTTATTATGGGATTTTTGCCTAATGATGCAAAAAAAATTCTACTGCCGCTTTAATGTTAACAAGCTACAGTTGATTTCTTTTTTTTATATATTGGCAACAGACATTACAGCTGGTGAAATGGTAGAAGAAAACAGTAAAACCTTGTAAAATTCAGTAAATAATATAGGTAAATCAAGTAAAATTGTATTACATGTCATAGACTTTAAAAATATCACAGTGTATTTGCACAGTGATACAAATTGCTGTTAAAACAGACTAAGCTGTAAATGGCTGTTTTTACAAGAAAAGTATTTTGGCAGAGTCGTGTGTCCTTAATCAGAACAAAAAAAAAAAAGTGCCACATTCTTAACTACATTGTCAAAGAAAATCTATCCAATTTAATTTTGGTGGGAAAAAAAAAAAAAATACCTCTGCCAAGGAAGCTGTGTTTTCAGTTTGTCTCTTTCTTTGTTGGCATGAAACCTCAAAAACTTGTTAACAGATTCCGATTCAATTTGGTGAACAGTTGGGCCAAGGAACAAATTATTACTTTGTGTTTCTTTTTTAAGGCTTCTTTACACCTAGCGTTGTGAGATTTTAAAACATTTTTGCTTGTTTTTCTCACAAACAACTGCAGTTAAAAAGGATCTGACGCATGCATTTAACAATTCGCTTTTCACTCCTTGTATTTGTACAGACTTGTAATTTCTGAAAGTGCTCTGATATTGAAATAACACATTCAGATGCTAGTGCAGCTCTACTGGACCGATTTCAAACTTTGGCACTCAAATGAAGTCTTACACCGTATGTTAATTATGTGGAACGTAGAAATGCCAAGTCATAGCACTTAGAGCACTGGCAATCTGCCACAGGTAAGATTGGACAGTGCAAAACATGCAATATGCACGACCCAAAATTCGCTGCTGTCCCCTGCAGGGAAGGGGTTTTATAGTTCAGGCCAAAGATGCAGGAACCATTGGAGAGTACTTCCAATTCAAGCCGAGTAACTGCTTGACATATGCCTCCCTTAATGACACTTCTACCACCTCTGCAAATAGATATTACGGTGTCAAGGTGTTGCTGTTTTTTGTTAACACCTCAGAGCGAAATGCTAGCATAATGAAGTGAAGCCTCGTGCTGTGGCACGCTTTTCATATGACTCATTATTCTTTCAACAGCTATCCATCACGGATTTCCGATGTGTCTCGCAGAGTACCCCCGTGGTCAAGCTGTCTGGTGCTCTGTGTTGCCAATAGCACAATACCCTGACTGCAAGGTTTGACTACCAGCTCCTGCTGTGCAGTCACATCTGTCTTTATTACTCAGTTTCCTGCCACCAGAACCTTATAGCTGCTATCGTGAAACACTGATGAAATAATAAGGGGAGAGCTGAACTCTTGTTTAAAGGCCCCGACGCATCAAGCCGACGTCGGACGGTTTGGGGCCGTCGGTGAACGTCTCTCGGCCTAGTTTTTGCGGTGTGTCCCGCACCATCGGCTGTAGTCTGCCCGTGTCTGAGTTTTTTTCGGCCAATTCAGCATGTTGAATCGACGGCAGAGACCATCGGTGAGAGAAATCACTCTGATTGGCTGTTCAGCTTCAACGAATCACTGCACGAGAAGAGAAACGGAAGTGAGGAAAGCAAGCCAACGAGTAAACACAGAAGGCTCTTCTCATTTTTCATCTTCATCTCATCTGATCATTCTAATACACAAATATTTTCACAACCACATGGCCATCTGGAATGAGGCAAAGTGGTGAGTGAGAGTAGTGTGAAAATGGTCGGCAAACGCCGCTTTGTTTCATGTACGTGTCCTAACAACGGCTTGAATATCCGCCATCTTCGGTCTTCCCGTTTCCCTTTTTGAATGACGAATACAGACTACCGCCTGCTGGTGTGGAGAGTTATTTCATCCCATGCAGGCGCATAATGTACGTGCCAACTAGACGTCGGCTGTATTCTTTGCAGTGTGTTCAAATGCAACTTCTCGGCCAAGAAAATGGCGACGTGAGGCGATGCAACATTAGGACCTCATCACTGCTACTTCTTTGATATGGGCTTGATGTGTCTGACCCTTTAGAGTTTCATTGCTCTTGGAATGTAATTCCAGGGCTGGTCCTAGACTTTTGTGTTGCCACTTCACATGGCACTGAACCAACTTGTGTATTGTAACTATTAGTTTAAGCTCACATAATGTATATATGAGCATGTAAAGACTAAAGTGAGACCTTTTAGGAGCAACATTATCTTTAAATAGACTACAGTAAACACAGTATTTTTCTATTACCCCTAACCAACACATCTCATTCCAACTAGTCACATACCGCCGTTTGTCACGCCCCTTGGCGTCACTTTATTTTTGGCATCAAAGTGTTATTTCCAGTCACGCTGCCGTTGAACATACATGCTTACTGAACGTCGGCTGTAGTCTCTGCGGTGTATTCGTGTGCAACTTTTTGGCCAAGACACTTGAGACTCAACGGTCGGCCTTCGTCGCCGCTAGGTCTTTGATGTCAGGTTGGTGTGTCTGGGCCGTAAGACTAAGTGTTCATCCCACAGAGAAATACAGCAGAGCGGAAACTGGAGTGCGTGGAACCCACTCTACTGTACTGTATAAGCCTATACTAAGCTGTGCCCAGTGCGCTGACGCCGGCCTCCTTGATTGTTTTCACTTGAGTCTCACAGTATGTGAGCTGTAACCCCTCAGGCTCGAAGCTGTGCATTCGGAACTGCTCTGCTAAATGACTGCTGCGAGCTAAGCGGCAGTCATGTCTGTGCCTATAGACATTAATGAGATTTAGCCTAAACAAGATACTAAGTGTGTTGTCTGCGTTCATTCTCATCAACTTTTTCTCACAACACAAACACTCTGCGAGCTGTAAATACCGCAGTCAAAACTCTATAAGTAACACGCAGCTTGGATTATTATATAAAACCCGTTGCATCATGCATCGTATTGATATTGTTTCAAAGCAGATTAATTTCCCCCTGAACGTGCATCGTCACATGCATCGCTCCTGACGTGCCCAAACTGTGGGATTGTGCAAAATCGGCACTTTTCCTCATCAACTCTGCAGGGGTGAAGTTATAGCTATGCAAGTCAATAAGAGCTGATGGATCCAGTCAAAGGGCATAAGGAAGGCAAGAACAAAGAGACAGAGATATATTCTTCATTATATATTTAAAAGGCGCCGCAAAAGGCCAGCGGAGCAGATGAAAATTATCAGTCAGTCACAAACCTCATGGAACCTGCCAGGTTGACATCCACAGCTGCAGAGCTTCAGTTTTTACCATTTGCAATTTACAGTAAAGCCTTTTTTATGGTCTCATATTAGAATGCACTGACCTCATTGTCACCCGGCCGGACGCACCTCTGAACCAGAAAATCCATATGTTGTAAACAGTCGTGAACACACACACACACACACACACACACACAGGGACACTCTTAATAAGAACATCACATGCCTCGTCTGCCAAAAGCCGCATCAATATTTCATATTTACCACACTATTTATCCACTTCGTTTATCATTTATGAATGTTATTTAGTGTGGCACAGTGCGCATGCAGAAGATTTTTTGTGTGTTTGCACGTCTTTTGTAAGTGTGCCATTTAGATAATGTCACAGGCAGGCCGTAAGCTCCTCTGGCATCTCTGCAACGCTGGTATACAGCCATCGACACGGCTATTCTCTGTGAATAAACAAGTGTCCCCTCTTCTCAACACTCGACCCTTAATTATTCATATGGAGCTGAATGAGACATTGTTTATCAAGGCTACGGCACCGGGGGACCTTGTGCTCTGGGCTATACACCTATGTGTGTGTGTGTGTGTGTGTAGTATGAGAAAGCAAGAAGGAGAGTGAAAAAAGATATTGAACTAGCACACGCACAGGCAGCCAACTTTCTAATTGGTAATTAAAATACCTTTGACAAACTAGCTTTAGCTGTCTACTCGCTATTGGTATGGTAATGAGGGTTGAAGAGGTAAACTGCGTTCCCACCAGAGGGGGAAGAGGGGGTGAAGAGAGACTGTGTGTGCTTGTCATGATGCACACTGCTTATTTTAGCATGTATCAGTGGGTGCTGACTATGGGTGCCACGGTACGTGTATTCATTTTGAACCGTTCGGTCTCCTACAAGACATTTGGTTCGGTATGCGACATCCTTTCGGTACGCCCTGTGACCAACGCAGCTGTTTATGTCTACTACTCACACATGCGTAATGCTCGGTACACAATACATGAGAATCAAGCCAATTTTTGGCCCGATTGCCCCCTCCGGACAATCGGCAGCCAAGCCCCGATTGTTTCGATGGTTCTAAAGATTATCTTTCCAGATATTCCTATGGTGTGAAGTATGTTAGGAGTGTGTTTTACGTCCCTCGATCGGCTCGGAAGTCCATCCTGGCCGCACCAATTTCAAATCGTAATTATTAAACATGCCGATAAGACGAAAGGAGCGATAGACGATGACGAAAGAGCGATAGCCAATTGAGAAATAAGCTGACTGAAGCAGAAGGAACACTACTGCCATCATATATGCCGCGGCTAATGCATGAGCTAATGCAAAACACGAAGCATAAAGTAGTAGTAAGATGGACCTCAGAAATTTGTGGCAACAACACAAGTGTTTATTTAAAGTGTCTCTGTGACTTCATCCATTATTTTTCTTTTTTCTTTGTGAATTTTCAGTATAAAGTAGTGCAAAAACTAACATCGTTAATACCTGCTGCCCGTCATCTGCCATGTTTGTTAACATTTGATCGCGAGAGAGTTTGCGAGATTTCTGTTTTTTTTTTTAGTCGGGACTCTTGTTGTTCATGAATTAATCTGTTAGTGTGCGGTGTGATGTTTTGGCCAAATTGTTGCTCACCACACACTATAGGAACAGAAAATGTTAAATTCATCATAACATGTCGTTACGTGTGGCGTCTCTCACATTTTCAAAATCTTTTTAGATTTGATAAATTAGTAGTCGGTTTACCCCTGTTAGCCGGGTTAATCAAGCTCAATGGACGATGACTTGTGTCAAGCGGTAGGCCGACATTTTTAAACTGAAGTCGTGTTTATCTGTGGATACACTTCAAACATGTAATTACAGCGGCATCACACGAATGTGTCAATTAGCAGAACGGAACAAAAATGGACAGCCTCTCGCCACTTTTGTGTACCGTTACACTCCAAATGCTGATTTCATTTGGCCCAAAGCTGTCTACATATACATTCACAGAAATCCAAGCATGACATTAGCCCACAAACACACCCTTTCATTATCGATTAAGCTGTAGATTATTAATTCATTGTATCAGTCGATTAGTTGTTTGGTCTTTAAAATGTCAGAATGTAATGAAAAATGCCTATAACATTTAACTTTCACATGAGAGACGAAAAAAACAAAATCCTCATAAACGAGAAGCTGGAGCTAGAGCATGTTTGGCATTTCTGCTTGAAAAATGATAGAAATTAATAATTGATTATCAAAATAGTTTCCCATTATTTTTCCCGCTGATCGACTAGTTGATTAATCAACGAATCGTTTCAGCCCTAGTGTCGGTTTATTCAATTATTTTGAATACAAGGACAGGGCTGCAACTAACGATTATTTGCATGTCAATTATTGTAATGATTACTTTCTCAATTAATCAATATATTGTTTGGTCTAATAAGTCACAAAATACTGGAAAAAAGTGATTTCTTCAAATGTTTTGTTTTGTCCAAACAACATTCCATGACCCAAACATATTCAGTTTAGTATCATATGAAACAGAAAAATGCTGCAAATTGACATATTGGAAAAGCTGGAATACTTGAACAATGACTTAAAGGGGACCTTTTATGCTGTCGTGCTTTTTCTCTTTCCTTTAGTGTGTTGTATAGTTTTTTGTTCATGTAAAAAGGTCTGCAAAGTTACAAAGCCCAATGTCCAGGCCAAAGAGTGTTACTCTCCCCCACAGAAACACTACCCCTGAACTGCCTGCAATGCCTTGCTTTAAGTCCTGCCTTTTCTTCTGTAATGTGGTGATGTCACCAAGTAACACATTTGTGTACAATAGTTTGGCATGACCTCAAACAAAGCTAGTTATAGCGGAGCTGAAGCGGAGTCCGAAAAGTTAGGTTTGGTTGACCGATCACAACCGTTGATTGATCACACGTGTTTTTTTTAACATTAAAGCATGTAAACATGTTCTAGTAGAAAACCAAAATACAAATATGCACCAGAAAATTTGCATAATAGGTCCTCTGTAAAGATTGTTCGATAATCAAAATAGTTGCCAATTAATTTTGCGACTATTCAAGGATGTATCGCTGTGTGTAATAATCTTTATTTTGATCCCTTCAACACTGGAACAGTTCGTCATGCTCATGCATATACTGTATAGGAAAAGCATATTAGAACTGATTATGCGTGTACATTGCCAAGAATTGTTTTTTTCTCCAGGAGAAATGTAGCTTGAGAAATCAGGTTTTTTTTCTATTCTCCTCTGATTTTGGTTTTCTGGGAATCTTTTCCGATTTCTGCAGAAATCCAACAGTAACCCACTTTTTCGAGTAAGCAACCTTTTTCGTAAAAGTCACAACGGCAATCTCACTAGCACCGACTCGGCTCGAGACTGAATTTAAAGTGGTTATATTAACGGAAAGGCCACAGCACTCATTAAGTACGCATCTTGTTCTGCCTTCTAAAGAGCACTGACATGTCCATTTGTCACGCAACTATCATTTCATGCACAGAGTGGTGTTTAACACACCACAAAATAGCATGAGCAAGACATGTTTACTCATGTCACACCAGTCTATAACATATATATGTTTCCAGTGTGTGGATGAAAATAAAACAAAGACCTATATACGTTTGAAAGCTCAAAAGCCATCATTGAACAGATCTAGGTAAAGCCAGCAATTCCATGTGAGGAAAGGTTTCTTATACTGCAGAGCCTCACACTCCACTGAACCTGCACTGAAACAGATCAGAAATAATACAAATATAAAGTTTAATTTGACTTCTGTTCCATGTCTTCTTTTTTTTTATTTGTTAATGTCACAGCCCAAAATATGTGGCATTTCAAGCATAATAGCATGTCATCATGTTTTAGCGGTTTAAAGGCCACATGACTAATAACAATGGAAAATGGCAATGCTTTTATGCAACAGGTGTATCTTTAGATTCAATGCACTGCAGAGTTCCGTAATCACAGGGTCGGTCAGGTTGGACAAAATGAAGACGGGGTCTCTGCATGGAGTCGCAGGTGGCATTTCGGGATGAACCGCGTCATCAGTTTTTACATGGAAATTAATTTCTTTGTTGCTCTTTACAAAATGAGGCACCGTGTCGAACATTATTATGCATTATGGGATAAACAACTGCGAATGATTACAGTACAAAAATGTCAGGTCTCGGTGCTTGTCAACAACACAAAATGTTGACCCTATGTCCTAGCTTATGGCCCGTTTAACGGGCGGGTCCATCTGTGTTCTGTTCTGTTTTTCTTCAAACAGAAACTTCCACTCAGCCGTTTGCAAAAAGCAGTGATGTAAGTTTCACTAGCTGTGCTAAGTTTGGAAATAACTGGAAAGGTTAATTTGGATTTTTTAAGTTGGGTTGTATGCATACTCCCGCATTCTACGATATAACAGCTCCTGTTACTGTTGGAACGGGCTGTCTGACAGCAAGGTATATAACGGCTGTGGACGGGAGCAGCAGACAAATTAATTTCAGCCACCCAAACAAATCAATATCCGTTTAAGTCTACGTTATATATAGAGTATTTTCACAGCTTTACCTCGCTGTCAGACAGCCCTTTCTGATAGGGGACTGAAGCAGTTATAGCACGGTATTCAAGACCAGACCAGACTCCATTCACAAAAACAGTCATTTTAACTCGAAGAACACGGGACTTGCTGGTCTACCGCTGCATCCATTGGTTAGTTTGTTTGTGTTATTGTGTGACTTTAGGATCTGAACTAACGTGGCGTCCACAGCAGTACATTGTTTAGCTTCCGTGCTAGTACTCTCAGGTCACGTGGGGGAAAACGTTTTTAGAAGGACTTGGGACAATAGCATTTTGACACTAAAATATACATACTTTGACCAAAATCTGTATGTTCGGATTTGAATACATAAGGAACACCACTGGGAAAGCTTACAGAATGACATGTAGTTGTTCGTCTTTTGGCTGCTCCCATCAGGGGTCGCCACAGCGGATCAAATGAGTATCCGCACATTGATTTGGCATACGTTTTACGCCAATTCACCTGGGATACATCATTTGGTGGTGGGCGGAAACCCACGCAAACACGGGAGAGCATGCAAAAACTCCACACAGAAAGGTCCTGCCCACACCGGGGATCGAACCCGGGACCTTCTTGCTGTTGCTTGCCGCAAGCTACAGAATGATATCAGAAAACTCAATAAAATAATAGACCTGTCAATAAAATAATGTTAAACACTGAATAACATGTTAACAGGTCTCCTGACTTTGTTGTATGCATATCCTTAGCATTCTATTCGTGGGCGTTTCTCCATCTTTAGAGTGAAGTTGCCCTGACATCTTTTATATCGAGTGATATATTTGCTGAGGTGTGGACCTTGGGCAGACATGTAACGGACCTCCGTGTCCTCTCCTTCCCCGTCAAGGATCTCGCTTCCACTTCTCCTTCAACCTTTCTGCCCCAAAATACAACCCTTTCCTCACTTTCCCACCTCCCGCTGATCCTCTCCCTCCTCCACTATACCATCCTGATCTGCGTGCGCCCCCCCACCACTCACTTCCTCCCTCTCACAACCTTCCCCGCCTCCCTTTTCTTCCCCAATTACAAAGCACTGTCAGCGGGGTTGTCAGTGTTGCACTGAGGAGTGCGGGGCATAGGCAGACGCACTGTTTGATCATTCACTGCACATCCACGCAGAAAGCCACCCTGGATAAGCACACACTTTAGAGATAACGTCCTTGTATCATTTAAATGTTAATAGGCTTTCTATGGGCTCAAACCTACATTTATTATTGTGCAAATGAGCCAATTTCCCCATATCTGTGCTGTCGTTAGAGCTGGCATGTTTAGTTGTCTGGACATAATTAGAATTATTGTACTGTAAGGAAGAGAGAAGAGGATGGTGGGGGGGTGGGGAAACAGAATAGAGAGGAGAGGGAGCTCGTCGTCTGTTCTATGTAGAGTGGGACAAGCTCTTTGGTGGAAGTTTCCTTTTGAGAAAGAAAGAAACATTCTCGGTTTCTTTTTTTCATCCCACAGATGTATGGATCATCCCCAGTTTTCCCTGTGCTTTCTGTTCTTTTCTTTTTTTTCAGACGAGACTGTTGGCACAATTTGCTTCTGTGGGGGAAGTCGCTTTCCTGTAGGCGGGGGGTGGGGGGGTGGAGGAGTGAGCGAGAAACTGAGAGACAATAGCAAATAATGTAGCACGGATATACAGTTGGTGCAGGGAGTACAATCAATGTGAGACGAATCAATTTCAATATCAGGGATCTGTTGGGGGCCCTCGAGCCTTGATGCAGCGAAGATGGCTCTGATGTATACCCCTCAGTGAGACAACGCTGTCAGTGTGTGTGTGTGTGCTCGTTTGTTTGAACTGTAAATATGAACATCTATATGTCATTTAGAGGTTGTCGGTGTTATTACATGTCATCATTGGTTTCTCCTGTCAAATTACGATTTCCATTTAGAAGCTGAATACCAATGGATGTCTGTAGAATATGACTGCTATTGTAGGGCATCCGTTACAGTGTGTCTGTGATTACTCTGCTATATACACATCTTTGATAGCAGGACATCCAAACGCACTACACACACAATATATAATGAAGTGCACAGAAACGCGCTGCATTCCACATTCCTGGTCGACAAAGATGAAAGCCCAAGATGTCCTGGACGTCTGAGATCTTATCTTTATATCTTTATATTAATATAATATTTATTGGTATAATATATTATATTTTGAAATGCACATCCCGAGTCCACGCTTGAACTGGCGACCCCTCCGGATCCCAAGCAAATTCCACACGGACTGAGCTACTGCCTCCCTTATGTATTACTTTTGAGGGTACGGGTGTAACACCGGTGTGTAACATTTAGGGGGATCTATTGTCAGAAATGGAATATATATTAATAAGTATGTTTTCTTTCGTGTATAATCACCTGAAAACACAAATAGTTGTGTTTTTGTTACCTTTGAATGAGTCGTTTATATGTACATACGGAGCGAGTCCGCTTCACGGCTGCCATGTTTCTACAGTAGCCCAGACAAAGTTTTCATGTTTTACATTTTCACGATTCCGCGTCGGCCATCCGTAGTTCTCCTACACGCTTGACACAGGAGAAGTTTCAGTTGGTTGCAATCTGCAACCTAACCACTAGATGCTGCCAGATCTTACACACTGCACCTTTAAATTGTATGTATAGTGTGTCTTTTAGAGTTAGTCGTCACTGATGAGTAAAAGCTAGCCGCAGACAGACAAATTATTCTGACCACTTCCACAAGCCTGAAAGGAGAGTGTGAGTGTAAGACTGATTGTGCTTCAATGGAAGTTAGAGGCTTCAAGGAGGGCGACTGCCTCATAGTATACTTGCATGACTTTCCTAACAGGACTGGTCCGATCAGTGTTTCTTATCTTTAAAAACATTTTTTTTTTCCAAAAACAGTTGTTGAAAAAAGGGCCAATACATATTGTTAGGCAAATGCAGAAACATTAAGGTCTGATTCTGAATTCTGAAGGGGACGCCTCTTGGAAGCTTCCTTGTGGAGGTAATCGAGGTATGTCCCAGGGGAAGGAAACCCCGGGGAGGGATTATACATCCCATTTGATTTTCCAGTAAGAGCCAGAGGATGTGGCTGGGGGAAAGGACGACTGAGCTACCTTGCTGCTACTGCAACCCAGACCTGGATATAGGGTGGAAAATGGACGGATGGACAAATGGGAAAAGACGCTCGTGTCCATCCCATTCTCACCCCCAACTTGTCAAATACCGCTGTTTGGTCAGTGCCCTTAGGCCTAGGAGACTGACGCACAGGGTACCCCTCTTGTGTTACTTTTGGACGGACCGGGGACCGCGTGTCAATGTGTGCTCGTTACATGCATAGTGTCCTTTCAAAGTAAACTTCCGTTTTCACAGGAAGTTAGGTTTAGGCAATACAACCACTTTTTTTAGGATTAGGAAACAGTCGTGGTTGACATTAACTTCTGTGACTAACGGCTCACGTGACTGACGTGACAAAACAAGTTTCACATGGGACACGAACACCGGTCTTCTGGTTTAAAGTCTTGTGTCTATTTGACCCATCCTCCCGCCCACCTTGAACGGACTCTCACGCTATTAATACCACATCACTTGATCCGTCGGATAACATCGCAAACGGGTTTACTTTGGAGTTAGTTGGTTCGTCACATACCGTTGCTAAAGGGCACATCCGTGCACCGGTTTCCGTTGCGGAGGGGCACTTACCAAACGGCGTTTTTTGACAAGTTGGGAGTGAAAACGGGTTGTCATGTCCAGTGAAGATGGTATCCAAGACGATGCATAAACATACCTACATAGAAGAAATATCATCAGAGAGACGTAGTAAACCAATGGTACTAGTTTGTCAGATTGACACAACTTCTGCATGTCCACATTAAGACATGTGAGTTGCAGCAGCCTGTAGCTAAGAGGACAGTATCAGATTCTGCTGTCAAAGCTTACAATCCGAATAGATGTCAATCATCCGTCTCCCTAGCGACAGATGACCTCTATCATATCCCTCTTTCTTCTCTGTATCTGTACTGCACTTCTCTCTCCTCTCTGTTGCTGTCACCCTTTCTGTTTGCCTGTCTCTAACCATCTTCCCTTGTACCCCGCATCCATCTGTCTGCCTTTCCATCATATTTTTTTTCTCTTTTCCCCTGTCATTCTTTCAACTTCTCTACATCATTCCGCTTCTTCGGCTCGCCCGCTTGTTCAGTATCTCCCCTTTTCCAACCCGAGATCTATCCCCCCCTCCTGCTCTCCTAATCCATTCAAAGCCACCTTCTCATATCCTCCTCCCCTCTGTTGTCTCTTGTCCATTTCGCCGTCGCGACCCGCGCCACCACTCCCACTCTGCTGTCCCTGCGTGTTAAAGTTCCCATCACTTGTCGCCGCGTTTCGTCTCGTTCTGGAAGCGCTCGGGACGGGATCCATCCCGTCGAAGGCCATCTGTTAGCCGATCTGACGGGGCTGAGTGTGGCTGTAACACTGGCAGTGACCACTGGCACTGGCGCAGTCCGGTTGTCTGGCTGTGGCAAGAGCGACCAGACAGCCAAACAGACAGCCAGCTTTCGCACTGTGTTTATGAACAGTCTGATTGTTCACTTGCAGGCACCTAGCGAAGATGCTCAAGATGGATTGTGGTTTAGCAGAAGGATGAGGCGAATCGATCTGAGATGAGCTAATAGCTCCTATACACATTCGGTTCCTCGCTTCCCTTCATCCTCCTTCACCCTTTCTCTGTCTCTGCCTCCTCAACTTTTTTCCTCCGAGAAAGAAGTACCTCGACAGCAAAGTATTACACACACTGACACAGTGTCCGTTTCACCCTCCTTTGCAATCAGGTTAGCCGGGCAAAAAGGTGTGAAATTGCTTACTGCTTTGTGAACCAAATCGGTGTTTCTTGTGTTAATCCTGGTTTCTGGAGCCAAACCTGCAAGAACTGCTTTCCTTCATAACACACAGAGCATGGAGCATGCAAATGTGCATATGGCTACAAATTAAAAGCATACAAAGCCAAAACAAACAACTGGCACACATTGTAGGGTAAGTACATAAAAAAAAAACATACATGTGTAAAAGAAACAGTTCCGCAGACATATCTGAGCCATCCCTGTGCACATTTGCCTATGTGCCCCCCAGAGATGCATTGTTCCAGATTCAGCCTGTGATATCGTCCTCTGTAGCTCTGAAGGGAGCTCCCTAAATTCTGAGAAAATGACCCTGGTTGGATTGGGCTTGAGACTTTTAACAAAAATACTGCGTTGCAACCATAGATTGTATAAAATATGGATATAATCTCTGTGATTTTACCCATAGGTTTCTGAGGAGCCGTTCTGAAGCTCAAAGTGGGCGGTTCCGGCCGTCGCCATCTTGGCAGTGATGACACAGCCTAACAGCCTAAAGGTGCTGATGGATCGCCGGTGGAGCTGAGGCAGGCCCCGGGGGATGCAGCAGAGCAGACAGCTGGCGGCTAGCGACCTGGTAAGGCACCCAACTTGTCACTCAAAGCGTCCACACCCTCAATTATGCCCAACTTTAAGCCTTGACATAAATGAAACGAGTGAGTTATAAACAATTTCACCCCCAGTACAGTTGTCATAAACGGGGAAATTATAGCGTTTTTTGTACCAGGCTGTAAACATGTTTATTTCGGCTGTAAAGTTGGGCATTTTAACATGGGGTTCTATGGGGATTGACTCGGTTTTGGAGCCAGCCTCAAGTGTCCATTTGAACTGCAGTTTTTGGTGCCTCCACATTAGCTTCATTCCTCAGCACCGGAGGTTGTGACTTCTTTACAAACTAGGGTATAATGTTTTAAAAGGCATGGGCATTTTTTAGACATCGAGGGGTCTAAGGAAAGTTGCATTATGGATATTGTAGGATCTAGTGTTTCCAGAGCTTGGCCCTCATAACAGCTCCTTCCAACGATGAACAGTTAGTGAAACGGTGAGGAGTACCAGCTTCATGATTTAAATAGGGAATCTACTTCAGTGGGGCGATGCTATCAAGTTGCATCAGTGTAGGATTATTGTCTTGTCTTGTATTTGTCATAGTGTTGCACTTGTTTGGTTTGTACACTCTAAAACATGACGGAGGTAGGTGTGTGAAGAATGGGGGGTAACAAAAAAACGTTTTGCTGCCAACCCCCCCTCAATTAACACATTGAAAAGGTGTGAGGGTATAGTGTTTCACACATCTGACAAGCACTTTTATTGACACATACTGACACCTTTCTCAAATGAAAGCGAGACCAAGTTGGCCATAATCAATGTAAAGAAAAGCCAGCGAACAAACAGCGCTCCATTACTAATGAGTCACACATGCAGGGAGCAGAAGTAATTATTATTTTTTTTCAACCCAATTAGAGTTTGACTAGATTTTATTATTCATATTAGGCTGTACACAATGTGATTAAGGGTTTGATTAAGCATTGATTATGTTGCGCACAGGTAGCTTGTTAACAAAGTGGGTTTGGTTTCAGAAAAGACAAATGAGATCTTACGTCTGTGGTACTGGCACACACACTCTCCTCTACCGCTGCCACCACACACACACACACACACACACACACACACACACACACACACATACACACACACACACACTTTCACAAATAACCGAGCTTCAAACAAACCCACAACACACCCCAGAAGCCACTGGTGACTTGTTTGAAATCAGTTGATTTGGCAATTAACATGGCTGAGTAGCTGCTTTGCTGAGATGCTTTGTATTGATTTGCTTTTATGTGAAGTTGGAATTCACATCACAAAAAGATTATAATCAGGGCGTCCATGATTGTATGATTTGCAAGTGATTGCCTTTAATTACGGCTCAAACCAAATATCGACGGTGCATCTATAAAAGCCCAGTGTGCGTCATTGGTACGCTAAAACAGCTTCCAACTACCTAATCAACTTCAGCTCATATCAGTTTCTTCCGGAGGTAAATTTTCGATTAAGGGAGGAGAGATCCCCTTCCTCGTTATTAAAGAATGTTGACATTTAAGCTGCAGTTTCCATCCAAAGATAATTACCTGCAGTGTCTTAAAGCTCTTAAGGTAATACTGCGTACTTTGTCTATTACTAAACCTGGCTTCGCTTCTACATGTGACACAGAATCCAATTTAGCAGAGGGAACAGAGTCACTCGTTCCGTGTAATCTTTAATAACAAAATATCTCATGCGCAGTGCTTCAGCAGGTTATTCTAGGAAAGAGCTGGGATTAACTGTCACAGGTGTTCTCACAAGGAGCAAACAGAGCAAATGTGTGTTTTGATCTCTTCATAAGATAACCATGAAAAATTCTATAAGGACATCGTGCCAGCTATTGTCAGAGCTCCCGTGTTGCTTCAATCATCTGATTTATTCACCGGTTAAAGGCACAGAATAAAGTGATTCTTCCTTTTTAAGTGTGATCAAATGGACTTTTATTGAATTTGTTTACTCCCCAGGTTGAATTATGTTATCAATGAGCTACAGGAAACAACATGGCCTTGGAGATAGAAACTGATGGCTGTAGAAGGATAAAAAGTGAATAGTATTGTAGCTTTGGGGCGTGCATGCTTGCCAGCAGATAGTGTAACAGAATCAAATGACCAATAATAGCTCCACTACTGAAAGTCAAGTCTATTTATGCGGTCAAAAATCACAACTTTGCCTCAAAGGGCAGAGCCAGGCTTGCTGTTATCCCCTGTTTGCAGTCTTTATGCTAAGCTATCGTAGTTCTTTGCCTGTGCAGACCATAGACTGCATAATAAGAAGTGGACGTAGTCATCGTGACATCAGTCCATTGGTTTGTCGACTGCCGTTTTGAAGCCTCAAGTTTTTTGACCATCGCCATCTTGGTTTTTGGCCGTCACCATCTTGTTTTTTTGCAACCAGAAGTGACACGATAGCGTTGAGCTAAGTACAACTGAATGTTGATCAAGATATTTGTACGCAAACAAAGTTTTACAATTAACTTTCATGAACTGAAAACACACTGTGAAAGGGTTAAAGTTGCTAAGACGAAAACGCGGACAACTGCCAGACCGGACAATGACGTGGTAGCGACCTGTCAATCACGAGGTAGCCACGCCCTAAAGCATCCCCTGCTTTATGGTCTATTTGACTCTGAATGGGACCATAATTTACTAAATGAACATCATGCTGTGTTGAAGAAGACTTGAAACTAGCGATTGAGACCATAAACTCATGTTTACAATGTTTACTGAGGTAATAAATCAAGTGAGAAGTAGGCTCATTTTCTCATAGACTTCTATACAATCAGACTTCTTTTTGCAACCAGAGGAGTCGCCCCCTGCTGGCTATTAGAAACAATGCATTTATGGTACTTCTGCATTGGCTTCACTTCTCAGACCCGGAGGTTGCCACCTGGTGCAGACGCACATTCAGGGTCTTGATCAATGACAAAGATAGATACATTGCTTCCAAAGCAATGATGCTAATGTCTATCCTTGAAGATAACAGCAATAGAGTGCTCCATGGATGACGTATTTTTGGAGGCCAACCAGGAAGTTAGCATCGCCCTGGGTTCCCTTGACAAAAAGCCAATGGGATTGTTCCATTGGGTTTTGGATTATTGCAGAAAATAAGCTCTGTGGCAAACAAATGTCTATGATACTTACAAGTTTTGTTCAGCAAGATAATCTCCATGAATGAACACCACTTTTATGAATTTAAAATGTAAATGTAATCGCCAGAAGTAAAAAAAAAAGCTTGCGTCGGGCTATAAAGGAACTATGCCACGGGCGCGTCGTTGTGTGCGAGTATACACAACGAGGCTGTAGAGGAGGACGAGTCGGCGTGATGACGTTTAGTAGTCTCATTTAGCCGCTTGTTAGCAACCGCCCTTTTTTAAGACACATAAAGGCTTCAAAATTCACGAGTTGGGTATTTATTGATGTGTTTTATGTTGTAGAACAACACGTTAAAAGCTCTTCAGCTTGTTTTAACCACAGACTTTATATTAGGCATCTAACTTAAAAACCCATTCAAAAAACCCATTGACTTCCAGATGAGGGAACCGGAAGTGCAAAAAGGCTAAAAGGTTTTAGGACTCATTCCTCTATTACCAGAATGTGTCAATGAATGTCAATGTAAAAAAACAAAAAAGAAAGAACAAAAATCCAATCACTTTTCTTTTTTAACCAAAGCATGCCGGGTTCAATTGAGGAAACCACGTTAAACATTTTCCCATGACTCCCGAATATCCCCTTTTTTGTCTATCTGGCGCCCGGCGAAGGTCAACAAGGCCGGGGTGAAAGGAAAGGTGTCTCAGCTGACTAACATGCTCACTGGGTACATCTGTATTCCTCCATAGCCTCACATGGCTTGGCTTGTGATATCCGGCTCTTGAGTGGCAAGTGTAAGCCTTTGATTCGAAGATGTTTCTGCCCCCTGGGTGGTGGGCTGCTCTACAAAGTCATAACACGGCACAATGGGCTCCTTGTTGTCAGATGATTAGGCGGACTGGTGTGTGTGTGTGTGAGAGAGAGAAAGAGAAAGAGAGGGAGAGAGAGAGTGTGTGTGTGTGTGTGTGTTGTCTAGTTTGTCTGACAGCAGTTTCAAATAACAATACATGTCAGAGCCGGTGAATAAGCAGTCTGACTGGCAGAGCCTTTTGTCTTCCAGACCTTTTCAATATTGTGCGAGAATGTCAGTGTGTTGATTGGGGATTTGCCGGAAGGGGCACATATTGAGAGCAAACTGAGCTTTAGTCAGTTAAAAAAGCCTTCTCACATTTTTTGTCTCTCATCTAAAACGACTTTGCTTTTTTTTTTTCTGTATGTGTGTGTGAATGTTCTCACACCCTGAGCGAGAGGTTATTGTTAATGACAGAGCGTGCAGCCATCAAAGACAAACAGGTGGATGAGTATCTTCCACACACACACACACGCACACATTGCTTTGCTTCCACCCGCATCCTGCCAAACACTCCGTTAACACATCCTTGCCGTGACTGATCTCTCTTTATTTTCTTACTCATATCATGTTTTTGTCAAAAAAAAACGGAACAAAAATGTAGAAACAAGCAGCCAATAACTGTCTAAATACTAATTCACACGTTTTATTGTTTTGCAGCAACTCCTCTGGCGTTGCAGCTCAAGCAGCAGCAAATTAGGTCGGCGAAGGGCAAGGGAAGTGCTACATGGGAAAAAAAAACAAAAACCTTTTTTAAAGACGAAAGAGAAACAGAGAAACAAAAGCAAAAAAAAAAAAGGTGAATGTGACTAATTAAATTAAACAGAGCTTGCCTCGAGGGCAGCTACGGGGGAAGAAGTGCGGGACGACAGGATGCGAGGGGTGGAGTTGGGAGTAGAGAGGCAGGATATTTAACTGCATATCAGGTCATGGAAATCAAAGCCCCGGGGCGAAGCCGAACCAAACATGTCCCGTCCTATGAGGTGCGAGCGCGGAGACAAGCTCTGACCCTTTGAACTTCGACCTCGCCGTGTTTTGGAAGAGTTCGGGGGGTCACATCTACCTCTCTGTTTGGCGTGTCTAGCCCTGAGGGAAGTGTTTTTTAAGCTGGTATTGGCAGGCAAGGAAGATAATGGTTGATAACACATTTTTGTTATTGTGTGTAGTTTTACACTGAGCCCTTTAGGCGTTTTTCAAGCTCTGAAGGTGGCCTATTTTGCGCACGATGAGGCGGAAGTTTCATGCTAGGATTGGATAATGTGTATAGTTAAAGCTGCAGTAGGTGGAATACGAGGAAATATGATTAAAAAAGTTTTTTTTTTACAAAACGGTCACTATATCCTGACAGTAGTGCATGAGACAGGTAATCTGAAAAAAAAATCACGTGCCTCTGTGTCCTCCGGTGCACCTGATGGCATCTGCAAGATTTTAAAGACAAGAGGAAAACAACCAATCAGAGCCGAGCTGGAATCCTTGCCGTCTCTGAGCAGCTGTCAATCACTCACAAACTCCGATCAAACGGTCAAACTAGGCAGCGCTGATCAAATATGAATCAATATTCTGTTACTGTAATGCCTATTTCTCACATAAAATGTTTTCAGAAACATCTTGTAGTGTACTGTTTAGCTTTAAAATGAGAAAGTTTGTGACCCGGCCGCCATGTTGAAATCAGCTGAGGGAAATACCAAGCGCCTAGTTTGACCGTTTGACACGAGGGATTGATAGATAGATCGATAGATTTTTTTAAAGCCTGAAAACAGAGCCATGAGGAGGTGCAGAAGTCTACTTTTCTCTCAGAACACAGAATTACAATATGCTGAAAGGTTATTATGGCATTTTTCTCCCAATGATGCCAAAAACATTCAGCCTACTGCCGCTTTAAGGTGGAGGGTTCTGGTAAATGTGATTTCCACTCGTTTCTTTTCAGTAACTCATTGCATTGTTCCCACTAGTATATATTCGGCTATTACTGTTGCCATATCAAATTCACTGAAGCAGAAATATATGATGTAGGCCACTCAACCAGCATTCACCTTCAATTTATTGACTTTCTAAATGTTTCCCACCGGACATTAAAACTGATATTTAGCCAGCGAAATGTGAAGTCCCACAGGAGTCCAATTTACTGAGAAACCCTGCACGATTCAGTGCTGAGCACTAAAATAGCAAATGGAGATAAAGTTCATTTCGTTAAAATTAGTTTCATGTTTTTTTTTTTCTCTCCAGTAATGACCCCCCCAACCTCTCCTCTCATTTCCATTCCAGTTTCGTTCTGTCTCGCTTTGTATTTCGCTCCACTGTCTCCATCACACGTATCAGGAATCACCCGTGTATGTCCAAAACAATAAGATTCTCTTCTTCCTTTTTTGCTAAAAACGAGTGCAATTAGGACTGCTGGATTTGACTCTTTGGCAGCACTGTGTCTGCTACAGCCTCAGGGCTTTCTTGATATGGATGGGATTATTATAGCGCTGACGTGCAGCCACTGTGTTCATGCACAACCCCAAAACAAATACACACGCTCTAAATTCATTTTTCAAAATGATTATTGCCAAGGTATGATGCTACCTCATTTTGGCACAATCAGTTATCTGCTGGGTGGGCTCAGTGGGGTAGAAGTAGGCCACAATAGACAGTGTGTGTGTGTGTGTGTGTGTGTGTGTGTGTGTGTGTGTGTGTGTGTGTGTGTGTGTGTGTGTGTGTGTGTGTGTGTGTGTGTGTGTGTGTGAATGCACACAGGCTCCTGTGTACGTCCCATCAATTCAGGTTGCAGGCCCACGGCCACGTTTAGCCATCTGACTAAAAGAGGACATATCGTGAAAAT
Organism: Hozukius guyotensis; assembly: GCA_916700995.1. NCBI lineage: Eukaryota > Metazoa > Chordata > Actinopteri > Perciformes > Sebastidae > Hozukius > Hozukius guyotensis. Next base: position 74,036 of record CAKALU010014910.1, read on the forward strand.
CTAATTTTTCTCAGTGTTTGTGCACATACATTTGGGTATCTGGAGTGTCTGACAACCCACAAACAATAAGTGAAATAAATCAAACCGTTTTTTTTGGCCAGATCTGGCTCCCCTTCCTATGTCAAATGCAGGCTCATTAGAATATAATGCCGACAGCTTATACCTTTGCCAAGGTGCACCGTATTTTTCTCGCAAGCTAATCATAGCAAACTGGGCTTTTTTGGGAGGGGGATTCACCCTTTCCACTTCACCCCTCTTTTTTATAGACCCGTTTTTGTCTTTTTTTAGGGGGTACAGGGGGTCTTTGGTGGGAGATAGCAGGTCAACAGAAGATGTCACATAGAAGTGGTGTATATCATTTAAAAGCTGGGAACCTGAAGATTAATTTGAGATGCAACTCAGCACTGTGTGTCAAGTTGTTCTAGTCATAAATCATAAATTAAAAAAAAAGATGTATTAATTAAAATAAATTGTGTATAAGGGCTTAGATCATTATGATAGAAATATATGATGGCCATTCCCATGCTCTATTATATCTTGTAAGTTGATTTGGTACTACATTTTACCATTTTTTACCACTCGAGAATTGATAAAAATGATCAATAATCCCTCTAGGTAACAAACGGTAACAAGATCCGAGTAACGGCAAAGTACAAGTACCTTTAAAACGTACTAATTAAAAACATTGTATTTTGTTTGTTCAATCCGTACGAAAGTCAAAGTGTAAACATGACATGTTGTGGTTTTACGGGGGGTTATTTGACAAACTATTTCTTGGCTTGAAGCTAGAGCCAAACTGTTAGCTTGGCTGTTTTCAGTCTTTATGCTAAGCTAAGCTAAGCTAAGCTAGCCCGCTGCTGACATTAGACTCATATTTATGCCACAGACAGGAGAGGGAGGCAACTCTCGGTAAGAACACAGATAAGCGTATATCCCAAAATGCCAAACTATAGTTTTAACTGCATGTTGAACTGTAGCCATATTGTTGAACCACACAAAAACTTTTCAACCAAATTTAGTTCTTTTTTTTAATTTTTTTTAAATAATAATAATAATAACTTTATTTATATAGCACTTTTCAAAAACAAGTTACAAAGTGCTTTACAAAGACATAAAAAGCAAGGTGAATCAACAGGTAGTAATAAATAAAAATAGAATCGATGCAGTAAAAATGACTAGCAAGGTATGAAGTACTTAAACACAGTTACAACAAGTAGAATAATAGCAGAGAAATAATCAATTAAGAGAAATCAATTCTAAAAAAAGTGCTTTTTTAAAAGAGATTTGAAAGACAAAACAGAGCTAGCCTGCCTGATCTAGTTTAGTTCAACTAACACAGCTAGACACCTTTTGAACTGCAAATCACCACATCATTATACACATGCACAGGTAAATGCACACACATATTCACCTATATAACCGGATGCACCGACACACTGAGAAATTCACTTTCAAAGTCATTCAGTGGGTCTTACGTCTCTGCTGCTAACTATCATTGCCATATGTCCATACATTTGCAAGTGCGCAGCAGATAACAACTGTGGGTGTGCAGCAATCGTAAGTAATGACTAGAATAATGAGTAGTCAGGGGTGAAATGCCAGAGCAAGAAAGATAAGGAAGTAAGGAAGAAAAAAAAAAGATCATAGCTGACTCAAATTGTAATTCTCAGGTCTTCTCTCTTTCCCTCTCTTTCCCTCTCATGTGTCAGTCTCTTTTACGGCCCTCTCGCCACACGTCCACCTCATCCCTCATCTCTTTTATCTGCCTGTTTCACCCACTCATCTTCACCTCTGCCTCATTTACAATTGCTCCTCTCCTCCGGGGAGCGTTAGCCTCGGTCGTCCGTTCGCAGGGCCCTAAGGCCATGATTAGAGAGAGAGAGAGAGAGACTGATAGACGGAGGAAGTGAGTGCTGCTGAAAAGGTGCATGGGTGGGTGGTTGCGGAGGGTTCCGGCATGTCTGCAATGCGCACGAGCCAGACGCAGCCAGTGACCCACCAATCAACCCCGAAACTGTGCTGTAGCTACATACGCCTCACTTGCAGAAAAAGCGCTGCTCTCCAGTACACCCGCAGGGCCTGTTATTCCACAAACAGTCGATTCCAAAAAGTGGATTAAAGACACATTCGCACTTCAGTTACACATCTCTAAATAGCTGTGACAGAACAATTATTGTAAAACATCTCAGGTTGCAATAGTCAATTTGGTGCCTTGCTCACAAGTTTCCTGCTTCTGGCTCGCTGTCGGTTTTCTTGCTGGACTCGAGTAAAACAGTAAAAACAGCATCTACAACCACAAACATACTCGAGTTTCAGATCAGGGATAATCAGGAAATCGAATGTAGGCTGGTCCCAGTGCAGTGTGGTGTCGGAAGTGCTTAATGTCCTGTTTTAGGATGGACAGTCAGAGTGTGCATCGGTGCAGTGGGTGTGTGTGTGATGGACGGCGTCAATCCCAGAGGCTGAGGAGGTGACTGAAGCTTAAGCAGATGAGTTATTACGAAGGCAGCAACTAGCCAAATAAAGTTAATAAAATATCCAGTACTAACCAACTCATTTAGTAAAAGGTTATTACCATTGGTGCCAGAATAGGGGGACTCTTTTTCCACCCTTTTTCAGGTGTTATGGTGATAAATTAGTAACATTTAAGCCAGGTATTACTGTTATAGCACATTGTTGCACCTTGGCCTCGGAAACCGACGCACAGGTACCCTTTAGAGACAATTTGTGACGAACCGGGCTTTCAACTAACTCCAATGGCGTTATCCGACGGTCGGAGCAAGTGACATAGTGTTAATTGTGTGAAAGTCCACTAATGGTGGGAGGAAGAGGTGGTGGATGAGTCAAACAAACACAAGCCTTTCAACCAGGAGACCGGAGTTCGTGTCCCGTGTGAAACTAAAAGTAACGTTGACTTATTTCGTCACGTACATCGTGAGTCACATAAGTCAAGTCAGTGAAGTTAACGCCAACCACGACCGTTTCCTAACCCTAACTAAGTGGTTGTGTTGCCTAAACCTAACTTCCTGTGAAAAGGGAAGTTTATTTTGAAAGGACACTATGCGTGTAACAAGAGTATCTTGATGCGCCGTCCCTGGTCCGTCCAAAAGTAACGCAAGAGGGGTAGCTAGGTAGCTAGCTTGCTTTACAATCATGACATGTTTAGCCACTAGTGTTCTCAGTTAAGCTAGCTAGCAACACAGTCCTTTTGATTGTTCCACGAATGCTACACACACGCACAAACCCTGGACCAATCAGTGCTCTGGGCATGCACGGAGACAACTGTCTCATTAATATATGAGCTTTATGAAAATTGGAAATTTTCACACCACTCTCACTCACCACTTCATTTCATATCTCATGCTCATGAAATTATCTCTGTGTTGGAATGATCAGATGAGATGAAGATGAAAAATGAGAGGAGCCTTCTGTGTGACTTTACTCGTTAGCTTGCTTTCCTCACTTCCGTTTCTCTTCTCGTGCACTGATTTGCTTAAGCTGAACAGCCAATCAGAGTGATTTCTTTCACCGACGCGCTCCGCCGCCGATTCAACATGCTGAATCGGCCGAAAAACCTCCGACACAGTAAGACTAGAGCCGATGGTGCGGAGAAGATTAGACCGATAGCCCACCGTGTGTCAGGGCCTTTTAAAGGAAAAGCATGAAGCTATATATTATTTTACACTCCATTTTAATTATTTAACCGACAACATTATGTATATAATTATATTTTTGACATGTCTGATAACCTTTTACTACATTTTGTCAGTTTTAGGGCTCCATAAACTTAAGTGCGATTGACTTGTCGATGTAAACACAAAAATACGTTTTTTTTCTCCTCCTCACCTCAATCTTTAACTCCGCCATTCTTCATTTCATGTCTCACTTGACCTATATACTCCTTCTCCCAATTTACCATCAGAAATGAGATTGATCAATAGATGGATTGACAGAGTTGCCTCTTTCATCTACTGTCTCCTTCTTCCATCCCTTCTTCCTCCATCTTTTCATCATTTCCTTTCCTTTCTCCAGTTTTATCTCCATCTCCAGTCAACTAAACTCTTCTTTTACCCTTTAACCCGTGCACATGGCAATCCTTCACATCCATCCCTCAGTTTTGACCTTTGCCCTCTGTCCAATCTCTCTGTCTTTCCTTATACCCATTTTCTCTCTGGCCATCATCCTTCTTTACTCACTTCTCTGATCCTTCCATCCTTCTTATCTCCTCTATAGATTCCTCCATCCCTTCCTCCTCCTCCTGGAGTCCCTGCAATTAGATCGCTATTTCTCCTTTTCTATTCTCTGGCTCTTTACCTCCGCTTTCTTCACCTCTCCTGTCTGCCCACAGACCTCCTGCCCTCGCCTCTGATCATCCTTTTTCTCTCCAAATATCAATCCTCATTTCAGACCTCCTTACATCTCCTTGCCTGCCATCAGGCCGCTCTGATCATTCCTTCCAGCTTT
>CAKALU010014939.1:0-12764 GCA_916700995.1 Hozukius guyotensis
ATATATTTATTATTGTAAATCAATTAACAACACAAAACAATGACAGATATTGTCCAGAAACCCTCACAGGTACTGCATTTAGCATAAACAATATGCTCTAATCATAACACGGCAAACTGCAGCCCAACAGGCAACAACAGCTGTCAGTGTGTCAGTGTGCTGACTTGACTATGACTTGCCCCAAACTGCATGTGATTATCATAAAGTGGGCATGTCTGTAAAGGGGAGACTCGTGGGTACCCATAGAACCCATTTACATTCACTGATCTGGAGGTCAGAGGTCAAGGGACCCCTTTGAAGATGGACATGACAGTTTTTTCTCGCAAAAACTTAGCCTAAGTTTGGAGCGTTATTTAACCTCCTTCGCGACAGACTAGTATGACATGGTTGTTACCGATGGATTCATTAGGTTTTCTAGTTTTATATGATGCCAGTATCTTCACTCTAGCTTTTAAAACGGAGCCCGCTACAACCTAAAAAAATCCAAGTTGCTTTAATGTGTTAAAGAAATAAGTGACGTTAAAACAAATCTGCGTTAAAACGTTAATATCGCATTAAGCACTAAATGTTTTTGTTTTTGTTTTTTAACCGTGGTATCGACTTGGTATCGAGAATCATAGAATTTCACTGATAATTGGTATCAACTACTACATTTATGGTATTGTGACATCACTAACAAAAACAAAACAATAAACACTTTGAGCTGGTTATTCTGCAGCGAGTTGGAGTTCAAGCAATTTGTTTATATAAATCACACCTTTGTCTCAAAAGGTTTTTCAATCTATACAACACACGCAGGTTGGTCTCATACATTGTTTGTAGCTATACCTACGAAAATGAATGCACTTTAATTCATATGTAACTCACAAAATCAATTTGTATGTAATCCACATAATCGTGACCAGGAAGTATAAAGAGCAACAAACGCTAGATAATAAAACACCAGACTTTCACCCAGGAGACCGCTGTTCGTGTCCCGTGTGAAACCAGAAGTCAACACAGATTCATTTGTCACGCAACTTCCGTACTAAAGTAACGCCACTTCCGTAGTTATTTCAACCCAAACCACGATCTTTTCCTAAAGCTAACCAAGTAGTTTCCTGTGAAGACGGAAGTTTATTTTGAAAAGACTGTATGCATGTTGCAAGCGGAAATTGACACGTGTTGGCACAAAAAATTAGGAATAACTTTTCTTAAAGGTCCCATATTATAAAAAAGTGAGATTTTCATGTTTTTTTATTATAAAGCAGGCTTAAGTTCTATATAAATACTGTGAAAGTATCGAAACACTCAATCCACAGGGAGATACACACAGCCCGTATTCAGAAACTCTGCATTTGAAACAAGCTGTCAGGATTTCTGTCCATTTGTGATGTCACAAATATACAATATTTAGACCCTTTACACAATTTTAAACGTAAACATTCTAAATGTGTCCCAGTTTATTCCTGGTTGCAGTGTATGTGAATGTCATCAGCTGACAGGAAGTACACATGGACCCAAACTGTTGCCTAGCAACACAATTCTGTTGCAATTAGATCAAAATGCGCTAAAACGGAGCGATTCAGACAGAGGGTAAATATAAAGGTATATTCAGGCTGACAGTATGAGGAAAATAAAGGGTTTTTTGAACATTACAGCATGTAAACATGTTCTAGTAGAAACACAAAATACAAGTATGAACCTGAAAATGAGCATGATATGGGACCTTTAAGATATCATATGAATTGTTGAATGAGGATACGTTGACATATGACACCCTCTAGCATTACACCTTTAAAGCTGAAGTAGGCGAGATTGGAGCAAATATGATTAAAAAAAAGTTATTTTTATAAAACGGTTGCTAAATCATGGCAGTAGTACATGAAACAGGTAACCAGAAAAAAATAATGTGCATCTGTGTCCTCCGGTGCTCCTAACGGCATCTGCAAGATTTCACAGACCGGAGGAAAACAAGCAGTAAGAGCTGATCTGAGGTGATTGGTCAAAGTCTGCCGTCACGGGCTAGATGTTCTAAAGCCTGAAAACAGAGCCATGAGGAGGTGCAGAAGTCTAGTTATCTCTCAGAACACTTGAATTATAATATGCTGAAAGGTTATTATGGGATGTTTGCCCAATGACGCCAAAAATAAACTGCCTACTGAAGCTTTAATTTGAAAGAGGAAAAACTCCACATAAAAAACTCATAAAAAAGAAAAGGGGGGGAAACTTCTGGAAGAGCAACGTAGGAGGGATCCCTCTGTGGATGTTAAGTAATGACCTTGCTGAAATAATAATACAACTATATTTGTGTTGAATAATGTAATACTGTAGGAGCAGGACATTGTTTTGTACTCCTGCGTACAGCTACAGGTTTCAGTGCAGACGATGCCGCCCGTTAAACAGAAGGCACATGACTCACGGATGTGGAGGACCTTCCAAATCTGTTGACAGCCGCCGCTGCCCACACAGCAACCAGCCCTTCTCCCCGCTCCTTACTTCATTTCCTCAGCGTGGAAAAGAAAACAAACTAAATCACATTCATGTGCAGATGAGGTGAGATGGTGACTAATCCTGCACCAGCTGAACAGTTTTTTAGGAGAGCTGAACTGAAACTGTTTTTCTTTTTAATCTCTGAAGTGTTTAATGATCAGTTTGAAATGCAGATTCGAGCTTCATCAAACGCACCTGAACTCAAAGTTCAAAGCGCAGACGCCTGCTGCTGCGTCTTTAAAGTGAGCATCAAGCAGGGTCTGAAATTCACTTTATTCACTTCCTAACACTGAGAAATTTTACCTGCAACTTTTTAAATCTATGCGCTAAATGAAGGAATAACATTTTTAGATTTGATGTCATTCAATGTTCGATATATTTTACATAAAAAAACATTATATACATGGTAAATTATAGTGTTCAAATTACACCGTAGCTTCTGGGGGAGCCCTATTTTTCGGGGGAGGGAGAGTAGTGTACACAGTACTGTACTTTGTTATTGTCCTCTATAGTGGTTATTTGCATAAAAACACACAATTCAAATGATTATAATTATTAAAAAAATCTTGGCAAGTTGTCAGGAAGTTGAACAGATCATAATCCCCTCTCTATTATCTATTTTATATTGCTGTGAAAACAACTGGATTTAGTTCTCGCCAAAAAACTTCATTTTACGAGATTACATTTGAACACATCATGATAAAGTTGTAATTTACCTTTACGCCCAATTGTCATTTTTACTGAGCAGAGCTTGAACACCTCATAATAATAACTCAATGGCACCTCCATTAACGTTAGTAGCTCTGTTTTTTTATCCAGTCAGGACTGTGCTGCTAACGGCTGCTAACAGCTAACGTTACTAACTCTCCTCCTGCTGATTTCAACACAGGTTTGTTGTTCACAGTGTCGCTTTATCAGGGAAAAAATAGGGTGCATCCACTCAGGTTTAGTAGCGTCATGCTGTTGAGCGTTTTTCTCTTTCCGCCGTGTCTCCGGTCCCAAACAAACTGAAACATGATACAGTGTACATATGCGTCATTGTGCATGCGGAACTGTTGGAAAGCATTGGTATTATGGCGGCGCGATTCGAGGGACGGAGCGTCACGGCGGCCGTTCTTCATTTGCATAAAGTTGAGGTCTAGTCTACTTTATGCAAAATCACGGGCGTCCGACGCGACTCGCCGCCTCTCGAAACTCCAGAGAATCTTTTAAAATAAACGTTGTCGATCCAAAATAAAGACAGATTCAGCAACTGCATGGATTATTTCTCACCTCAAATGTTTTCAGAAACACATTTCAGTGAACTATTTTTGTGAAATAAGAGAAGAAAGTTTCCAAACGAGCCTCCATATTGTTTCCGGTTTGAAAGCTGGGAGCAGCAGCCCACGGAGGGGAAGCGTTCGTCCAATCAGGTGTTGATTGTGTTGTGTCTAGCGGCAGCCAACCAAGCGTCCAATGCTGGGAAGCGGCGCGTGCCCTCGCGATAAAAACACCCCGGTGGACACGTACCATCAGAGGAATCGATAGACTTGGACGCATGAGATGCCAAAGAATCGGACAACTTTCTTAACGGGAACCTGTTCTCTGTTCCCATCACTAGCGTTTTCCCTGCCTGCCAAAGTGGCGGATGGCCTGACGATTTTACCCGCCAGTGCCGACAATTTACCCGCATTTGGTGGGTGAGGGGTGCTAATGTCAGACCCTGGCATCAACAGATTTATAGTTGCACATTTCAGTAAAACGAGAGAGTAAAAGTTTGTCTAAGGGACTGAATCCAAAAAATATAAAATGAGGGTGAAAAACTGACACAATAGACTCTGAAAATCAAACTCCAGCACTCCGCCAAGAGCTGGTTTCAAACTAAAAGTCGTTATCTGATTGCTTTAAACCTAAAGAACAGCTTTACCCCTGATGGAAGTGAGATGAAAAGAGAAAATTATTCCAAATCGCTGCAAACACTTCAGCACCTCGGCGCCATTTGAGAGTGCTGAGCTGTCAGCCGGTTCGGGGACAAACCAAACCTTTAAAAAAGATGAAAGTAAGAAACGTCGAGCACACAGCGGTAGACTCGTAATCCTCCAGAGACCCAATTACACCCGAACCCCGAGAGGTGGATGCAGAGGCGGAGAGGAGAGGCGTCCGGTCTCCTCAGACAGCTGAGCGCCCTGCACATCGTCATCCTCAACTTCTATTAACTCCTGTTTATTAAGAGGAATCAATGTGACTAAAGCTACCTGATCTGACTCTCAGATGAACCAGAACCAGATCAGGACCACACACGCAGCTGTAATTGCCTCGCAGTGTAAAAGAAATGTCAGCTTCATCACAGCCGAGGCCATCTGGTTCAGGTTTGGGAGAATAAACTGCTGGTTTCTCTCATATTCAGACTTATTGGCCTCCACGCGTTAAAGCGTGCGTACAGCACGAGTGGCTCGCCGCCAAAACGCTCTGGTGATTTAGCCACCGTGTTACAGCTGCACCGCTTCTTCTGTATTTAATAAACCGCAGTGACTGAACTACCGAAGCATTCGGTGGTGGCAGAGAGCACTGAGAGCGACCGCGCTGCACGCCAAGTTTGATGTACTGTTGTTGGATATTATGGTTAGGTTGCAAATTCTCTGGTTTAATTAGTTCAAGCTCAGCCTTCTAAACACAGGAGTGACTTCACAGCTGAACGTCCGTAAACATGTCAAGTCTATTTACAATCACAAAATATTCCACCAGCTACAACAGCTTTTCTGTTGTTTCCTCGCTGTGTGAACGGAAGTCAAGAAGCTGCTGAATCACTATGAAGTCCAAAGTTCTGCTGCATGATTCCCAACTAACTCTACATGATGAAAATGCAACACAAACCACAAGTCAAACCATCAACAGCATTAAAGCAGCAGTAGGCGAGAATGGAGCAAGTATGATTAAAAAAAGTTATTTTTATAAAACGGTCGCTATATCCTGACAGAAGAACATGAAACAGGTAACCTGAAAAAAATCATGTTCCTCTGTGTCCTCCGGTGTCCTCCGGTGCTCCTAACGGCATCTGCATTCTAGCTTTTATTTACTTGCTTTTTACTGTTTTTATTTTCTAATCTTTAACGTTTTTATGTTTTTATGACTGTTTTAATTATGTCTTAATGTTCTTTTGCACTTTATCGCGATGTTCTTGAATGTTTGTGTAAAGCACTTTGAATTGCCCTGCTGCTGAAATGTGTTACATAATACTACACAAACAATAATTACACTAAAAAAATCAGGAATGAATTTTAACTAGGACCGTCAATGTTTAACGTGATAATAACGCAAATTTGTTTTAACGCCACTAATTTCTTAAACGCATTAACTCAATCCATACCGGGCTCAGTTTTAAATCTAGAGAGAAGATATTGGTATCATGAAACTAGTAAACCTAATGAATCTATTGGAACCAACCATGTCATACTAGCTTGTTGCGAAGGAGGTTAAATAACGCTTAAATACTTTACAAATTTTCTTTTAAAGGTACATTTTGAACAGATAAAAAATGTGTGATTAATTTGCGATTTATCGCAATTAACTATGGACAATCCTGCGATTATTCGCGATTAAATATTTCAATCGATTGACAGCCCTAATATTAACTGAATCCTCAAATGTCGGCACGTAGGATTAGACCCCTCAGGGATTATATCACGACGGTGCTTTACAATCACATTCAGGAAATTAAAATTAAATCTTTTTTACAACTTTTTTAGCATCACGAAACTTTGACCCACCATATACCAATGAATGTTTGACCCCCTCAGGTCTTCAGAGGATAAACATCTCTTGGTTTTATAAAGTTTATGTCGATCAAACGTTTGCTAACTTGTCTCATAAAGCTGTTCAATATTTAAATCTCATATTAAAAGTTGTTTTTCTCTCTCTAAGGCGTTTTATTGATGCTCCTGCTGGTGCTGATTTGTCTCGTCTCTCTTTATTTATACTCTCACTTATCTTTATTTCATGTTTATTCAAAAGTAATATCTCCACTTTATATTGATTTTTATTAATATCTTCCATTGCTAATTTATTGTGAAGCTCTTTTTCATCTTAAATATCTTAACTATATCTCACACACAGCTTCAGTTAAACAGGGAATGTTTTGTTTGGTTGACTAACACAGAAACTCAAACTGCGTTTTAGAGAAAAGACCACCAGGAAACCGATAAGCTGTAAAAGCCCCTCGTGGTGCGACGGAGCAGAGTTTGGGGGTCGGGGTCGGGGTCGCTCTGACCATCTGCTTTTTAATTCACTTTGACTGAATTTAATCTTGTTAAAACTAGAAACCTTTGAAAGAGCTTTATGTGTCTGCAGCGTGTCTGAGGAGAAAAGGTCGTGTTGAAGGCTCCTAATTTAATCAACTAATCAGGGAAACGACCCTCTTCCTTCTTCCTTTCTACCAGATTCACTCATTAGCACTAATTTCTCATTAGCAGAAATCTGACGGGTCAACACATCATTAAAGAAAAAAAAAAATGTTCTCTTATTTTTATGTAGTTTTTCTTATACTTTACCTCTTCTTCTACAAAATCCTTCAAACAACACAAAGCCGATGAGTTAATATCACACTTCGGTTGAGCTGCTCACATCTCATGTCCACATTTAAGTTAAAAGAGGATCATACATACGCAGAAAAAACTGGTTTAGACGATCAAATAGATCAAATTTAAGTTGGTTTCACAGCTTCTTCTGGACAAAACCAAGTAGGGCTGGGACTATTTTCTTTAAATCTGTTGATTATTTTCAATTGATCGATTAATTCATTATCGTTTCATCTTTAACTGCCAGAGAATAATGAAAAATGCAGATCATAACTGCTTGTTTTGTCCAATCAACTGTCCGAAATCCAAAAAAAATATTAAATTCATGATGATAAAAATGCAGCAAATTACAGTTTTGCTCGAAAAATTATTGAAGCAATTCATTTTTTCCAAATAATTGTTTAGTCTGACGAATTTTCTGCCGACTAGAGCTGAAACGATTAATCAATTAATCAATACAGTTTCTTTAATGTCAGAATTTGCAGCTTTTCTCTGTTTTAAATCAACTGAATATCTTTGTATTTCAGACTGTTTGTCTAACAGAATAAGTAATATACAGACGTCTCGTTGGGCTCTGGGAATATATTTGACATTTTTCACTATTTTCTGATATTTTCTAGAGAAAACAACCGGTAGATCAACTGATGTAGAAAATAATCATTATTTACAGCCCTATAATCGTTAATTATTCCTGCTTTGACTAAATACAGAATAACCCGTCAGCCTGATGTTTTCCTCAGACGTCTCAGTACTGCAGGTCTTTATTCGTCAGAGCTCGACCTCCGTCCAACCAGCAGCTCCTCCCTCAGTTTCCCCTCCCGAGACGCTCCTCTGTAGGCATGATGGGAAGTAAAGTAACAGCCCGTCCTGGAGGATCGCTCCCCCTGAGCCTCGTCAGTCCTTTTGTCAGGCCACAGCGGCCGTGCTGTGATCCACAAATAGACTAAGTGCCTCAGCGCTGCACATGAAGGGAAAGGACAGATGGACGTGTGGTTCCCCCTCGCCACAACGCCCGTCGGCGTCCTCCAAAGACACGACCTGAGCTCTGAGGATGTGGAGGTGGTGAGAGCGATAGCAACGAGAGAGGCAACAACAAGAAGGAAAACTTGTCTTGTGGCTGAGCTGTATCTGAGAGGACTTTAACGCCATGTCGATGTTTTATTAAAGATGATTTCTGAGGTTATTTGACAGCTTGTAGAGTCAGGAAACACGGAGAGAGGGGGGGGCACGACACGTAGCAAAGGTCCAGGAATCGAACTGTGGATGTTGCCGTTATGTGGCACCAGGTTCCATCAGGACAACCATCCCTACATGACAGCTTAACATGAAAACTCACAGGGACTGGCACAGTTTACACCGATTAAAATCCTCCGTAACCACAGGAAATATATGAAGAATACAAGGTCTGAAACCAACAGAAAATTAATCAGCAACAAGTTTGATCAATTAATCACTTATCAAGCAACAAGACTAAAGGCCCAGAAACACCAACCCGACATCAGAGAACTAGCAGCGACGAAGGTCGACAGTTGCGTCACCTCACGTCGCCTTTGTCACGGCCGACGTTGCACGTGAACGCACCGCCAGCAAGACTACACAAGACTACAGCTGACGGCCAGTTAGCACGTACGTTCTGCGCCTGCGTGAGAGGGAATAACTCTCCACACCAGCAGGCGGCGGTAGTCTGTATTCATCATTCAAAAATGGAAACCAGAAGACCAAGGACAGCGGATATACAAGCCGTTGTTATGATACGTACATGAAACAAAGTGATTTCTCTCACCGAAGGGCTCAAACCGTCCGACGGCCGAGCGTCGGCTCTGTGTGTCAGAGACCCTAAGAGTCTACAACCACACTAGCAGCTCTGTGAGGCTGCACATCCTCAGAATGCTAACAGGATGATGTTTAACAGGCAATGTTTACCATTAGCATGCTAACATTTATTAACTAGCAGTAAACACAAAGTCCAGCTGAGGCTGATGGGAAAGTCATTAGTTTTGCAGGTATAAAACAAAGTATTGGACAAATTAAAGATTTGACCTGATGGTGGCGCTGTAGAGGAAAATGAGAGGATCACCAAAGTTATTACAATTCATCCTGAGGGGATCATGAATGTCTAAACAAAAATTCTTGGTCATTCATTAAATAGTTGTCAAAATATTTGACTTAAAGGACTAAAAATGTCAACCTCATGTTTTAGCTGAAGATCATCATGGGAACCAGCTGTGTTTGTACAACATTTCATGGGAATTCATCAAATAGTGGACCGATAAAAAAGCTAATGCAATGTTTTTTTTGTTGTGTTTTTTTATGCTGTTTTACATCATTTTTAATCTGATATTTTTCCATTTTGGACTGCTGGTTCATCACATTGGTCTCTGGGGACAAACAACGGACATTATTTAAAATATTTTCTGACATTTTAGAGACAAAACGCTGATAAAAATAATCGCAAGTTTCAGCATTTTTTGCTGTTTTACATCATTTTAAATCTGATATATTTGAGTTTTGGACCGTTGCAGACATCACATCGTCTCACAATGGAAATTTTTTTTATATTTTCTGACATTTTAGAGACTAAACGCTTAAGCTTCATTAACTATTAATAAAATTAACAACAGATTGTGCAATGGTAAAAAATAATCGCAGTTTCCGCCCTAAAGCATACAGCAAACCACACAACAGACCCAACAATGAAACGCCAATAAGGCTTTTACTAACATTTGCCTCGTTATGTGAACATATAAGACATGTAACACGTCTCTTTTTTGGCACCGCTGATGAACATGATCCTGTTCTGAACATTATATTTCACGCAGATGGTGCACATTAATGTGCCAAACTCTCTTATACACAACGCAGAGAAAATTTCACACAGAAAATATTACAAAAAAAAAAAGATTCTGGCAGCTGAAGCTCTGAGTATAAACTGTAAATGATGGAACGGGTCAGTGTGTGTGATGCACAAGACTCACGACGTGTGAAAGTACCAACGACCACCAGCCAAATGCTCGTTTGGCGACTCGACAGGTCGCCATGCCAGTTAATCAACCCTCATTTGGAGAGTTTTTATTTTGCTCTAAAAATAAAGCTGGCTGGTGAATTGTCAACAGAGGAGGTGGTTTTCTGCACAAATACAGACGGGAAACATTAAAAAGTCACATAAACTGCTCTAAATACTATAATATTCCAACTGTCTGTGGTGGTTTACTGGGACTGGGACTTTCTCCATGGGACTTTGCAGTAATATTTAGTTCTGGTAATACACAAGTTTTCTAGTTATATTTGTTTATGTTTGCTGATACTACTGCATTCTCTATGTTTATAAATTTCAGAATAATTTTGATATTCCATCCAACACGATATTTGCGGCCTATCAACTCAGTTAGTTACAACATTTAATCTATTAGATTCGTGTACATAGACACGAATTTCCCTTTTTATCGTGACGCTCAACACGACTTTCAACGACGTATTATTCGTGCTTTCTCCTACGAACGTCCAGCAACATGTCATGCATGAGTCAATTTCCGCTCCAGTCTTTTCAAAATAAAACGACTTAGTTAAGCTTAGGAATAGATTGACTTGGTTAGGCTAAGCCAACAAAACTACTTAGTTAGGTTCAGGGAAAGATCGCAGTTTGAGTTAAAATAACTCTTGAAGTGGCGTAACGTAAAGATGAAGTAGGCGAGATTCGAGCAAATATGATTGAACAAAGTTATTTTTATAAAACAGTCGCTATATCGTGACAGTAGTACATGAAACAGGTAACCTGAAAAAAATCATGTGCCTCTGTGTCCTCCGGTGCTCCTAACGGCATCTGCAAGATTTCACAGTCCGGAGGAGAACAAGCAGTAAGAGCTGATCTGAGGTCTGCTGTCCAGCTGCCGTCTATGAGAGCCGGCTGTCAATCACTCTGAACTCCGACCAAACGGTCAAACTAGGCAGCGCTGATCAAATATGAATCAATATTCTGTTACGTTAATGCCTATTTCTCTCCTCAGAACTATGTTCTCAGAATCATCTTGTAGTGCACGGTTTAGTTCTGGTCACATGACCGGAGCACAGCCAATAGGAACGCTCTCTCAATGAAATGACCTGTGATTGGTCAAAGTCTCCCGTCACGGGCTAGATGTTCTAAAGCCTGAAAACAGAGCCATGAGGAGGAGCAGAAGTCTAGTTTTCTCTCAGAACACTTGAATTACAATATGCTGAAAGGTTGTTATGGAATTGTTGCCCAATGATGCCAAAAATATACTGCCTACTGAAGCTTTAAGTACGGAAGTTACGTTACAAATAAATCAACTTTGACTTCTGGTTTCACACGGGACATGAACATCTGTCTCCTGGACAAAAGTCTGGTGTTTTTTGACCCACCCGTCCAGCCTGACATCCTCCCTACAATGCATTCGCCGCTCTCTATACTTCCCAGTTCATGATTACATGGATTACATACAAACTGATTTGACCATCCTTAAAGAAATTTGAAATTTGTGTCTATGTACACGAATCAATCCTTTAAATTTCGTGACTATTTCTCAAACTGCTGTGCGACGACTGCTGAGCGTGTAAACATTGGTCACAATATATCTCCTTCAACATTAACATGAAGCATACAACAACAGAAAATTAATCTGTGACTATCTTGATAACTGATTCATCATTTTAGTCACTTCAGTGTGCAAAAACACAAAACATTTCCCAGTTTTAGCTTCTCTAATGTAAAGATTTGCTGTTTTTCTTCGTCTTATGTGACAGTAAACTGACTTTATTTGGGTTTTGAACAGCTGGTCGGACAAAACAGATAATCTGAAGACGTCCTGTTGGGTTTTAAGAAATCTTGACGGGCACTTTTCACAATTTTCTGACCAAACAACTAATAAATTAATTGGTAAACTAATCAGCAGACTATTTGATAGTGAAAATAATGCAGTAATAATCCAATTAGTTGCAGCCCTTCATAATGTAAACAAACACTTTTATGAGGCTTCCCTTAATTTTGTTTATTGTGACAAAAATATGTGTTGTGTAAATAAGCTTATCTCTTATTTAATGGACCTCAAACATACAGTATATTTTGCATTTTTATACTTCAATTGTCACTGACATGTAGATACCTATATAGATATATTTATGTCACAAGTTAATATCGGCCACTAATATGGGTCAGGCTGATTTATCAGTCTTTTGTTTATAGGATTAAAAATATAATTTGATTAATAAACATAAAACTAAAATATTCACAGATAACACAGTTAAATTTAATACAGCCTCAATGCTAAAATGGACATTAAACTGTTGTTTCAGTGTTATTTTTAATTTAAAACTTTATGTTATTCATCTTTAGACACTTTAACACCCTAAAAGGTGTAAACTTTTCTTTAATAAAAGATGCTTCAGTTCTCATAAAGCAGCTTGTGTGATCTCTTCCATGTAAATTAGTCTCATTCACACTAGTAAAGTGGTATTTTTACTGTTTTCTATCATTTTAAACCAACTGTTAAGTTTTAACGGTCACAAATCAACACTGAACTGTGATTACATATTAACAAGTTGGTGAATTTAGCTAACAGCTGGTTAAACTCGTTAATTTAGAGTTGTTTTACATAATTAAGCAGTTAGAGCAGGAGTCAGCAACCTTTACTATCAAAAGAGATATTTTAGGTAAAAACAACAAAAAAAAAATCTGTCTGGAGCCGCAAAACATTTGATCATTGTGATGAAAGTAACACAGTTTAT
>CAKALU010014954.1:1437-14884 GCA_916700995.1 Hozukius guyotensis
GTGTGTGTGTGTGTGTGTGTGTGTCTCTTAGGTGAATTCAGCACTGTATTTTTTTGTTTTTTGGTGGTGGAGTCTTATGAAATATGTATTTTTTCCATTTAAAATATGTATTGTACACATGGCGAGCTGTTTGGAAACCATGTCGTAGTGGTGTGGGAGCACTTAACAAATTAGATCCTGAGCAGCTGTCATGCTGTTTTTAGCTTGCTGTCTACTTCCAGTGGTGGAAAGTAACTAGGTACATTTACTCAAGTACTGTACTTAAGTACAAATTTGACATACTTGGAGTTTACTTGTATATTTCCATTTTCTACTACTTTATACTTCTACTCCAATGCAATTCTGAGGCAAATATTGTTCCGGCCACACAGTACGCGTTTTTCGTCACGACGATGCATATCTTCACGTTTTTATATCGCGATATTTCGCGACACGATATTTCGTCACACCCCTAGAAAGGAGCCATTCTGTATAATGAGTACTTTTACTTTTGATAATTTAAATACACTTTGCTGTTAATGCTTCTCTACTTTTAGTTAAGTAACATTTTATATTCAGGAATCTTACTTGTGATGGAGTATTTTTACTTCTGACCCAGTAAGCGTCAGGACTGAGGAATAACATGTGGCTTAAAGTAGTCATGTTATGAAAATTGATAAGCAATCCCTGGTAGTTTGAGTACACCATAATCAAGAAGACATTTCTCTCACATTCTCCGTCCTTCAGTCAGTTTGGACGCATTAGTGAAGCTAAATATTTATCATGTACATCCTTCCTGTTATTTTATTGTTCATAACCTCTCATCCTGTCTCTCTTTCTCTTGCAGCCAAACATGATGTGAGCGGCAACAAGACTGTTCCACCTTTTCCAGAGGGGACAGAGATGACCGTATTTGGTGAGTGTCGTCCGGTCAATAAATATACCAGGAAATGAAGACAGTTTGATTAGTCCTGGTATGACCCAAATGGCTACTTCATGGTTTATTTTGCATATTAGACAGTATCAATATACAGAATATTACAGTATATATTTTTCAACCATAATATCAAAAGCAGGTGATTTAAATGCATTCTGGTACAGGCAGCACAGCCAATAGGAACGCTCTCTCTCTCTGAAATGACCTGTCATTGGTTAAAGTCTCTTGCCCAATGTTGCCAAAAACATTCTGCCTACTGCCACTTTAAGTACATACTCACACACAGGCCTTTTCTCTGTCTTGTTGTCTGTTGAAATGGATGTTGAAGGCTTATCAAAGTTTTGTCTTTTTTTTCTCAAAGGTATGGGCTGTTTCTGGGGAGCGGAGAGGATGTTTTGGAAACAAAAAGGGGTTTATTCCACCCAAGTGGGCTACGCGGGAGGATACACACCTAACCCCACCTACAACGAAGTCTGCACAGGTAGCTCCTGCACACCGATACACACACTCACACACACATAGCGTACTGGGCAGCGCGTTGTCTACTGAGAGTCAATAGACTGTGGAAAACAAGACGCACATAAACAGAAGAGTGAATCATTTCCCCCCGGCCCTATTATACCGGGGCATGGATAAGGCTGCTATTGAAGCCTGACCACTCTGAGCAGACTGAGTGTGTTTCTGTGTGATGCATGTCCAGACCTCCCAGTGATTCCTCCAGCCAACCAGTACAGACCGAATCCCCCATTAGACCTGCATCACCACCTGTCTCTCTTTCTTTCTAACTTTATTCTTCTAGAAACTTTAACATAAACAAATAACTCTCAAACAGTCACATCTATATAGAGCTGAGAAGATGAGTTCATGTCCTCGTTATGCATGTTGGTGCACATATATACAGCAAGATAACTCATTTTCAATAATCAAAATGTTTAACTGGAATCAACTGCAGGAAAAATCACTCCCTATTTACGATATAGTGTACCGCAGTTACTGTCTGACATTTTATTTGAGTGTGTGAATGTATTAACTACATAGTGACCTCAAAAACGCCATAACAGAACAAAAAAAGTACTTTCTTCTAATAAAAAAAACTAAAAATACAAATTTTATGGATGCAAAAATGAGTTGCGTGACTCAACAGCTGTCGGTGACGATGCAAAGTGAGGATGATTAGTAAGAAATCATTAGTTAGAAATCTCAATTTACTATTGAGTAAACTATTTAATGTTTTTTATATAGGCAGTAGTGAACGAGTGGACGTATAACATGAGTAATTTGGGATTTTAAAGAGTCTCTCATAACAATTGTGATAGGCATTTAAGACTCACAGGTCAGTCTGTAGGTCTTTGGATATAGAAATATATCTGTAAACTGCATACATTTTATAATATGTATACTTTCTAACACATGAATATCCTTTGAATGGGCATTGTTGAAATAGACATTTGTTTTTCATCATATTCCTACATCTCAATATAACGGTTAGAGTTTATCCTAAACTAGCCTGCTGCTGAAGACAACTCCTCACTATTTCTAAAACAACAGCTGGATTTGAACCTGGTTTGAACTGCTGGATGTGTTTCTCTAATCAGCACAGTATCTTGGCAAAGCACTATAAGACGACACTTGGCTAAATGAAGTGCTCCTCACACCTTTATCATCTTCAGTTGGTTAAATATTTACACTCAGATCAGTGTAGGTGATGGTAGAGTGCTGATTAAATTTGCATGTGTTTTCTTTTTAATAAAAATAAATCCACCTGTATTTACTAGATTTAAAAAAAAAAAAACACTCCCACTCTAAATTATTTTTCTCATTTGCAGTTCTTGTCTGAAAGTCATCTTCCTCTGCAGTCAAAGGAATACAACGCTTAAGATAAGACTTCTGTGGTTAACTATCAAACACAGTTGTTCATGTTGAAATAGTGACATAATGAGAATGTAAAGTCATTTTACAGTTAAATGTACATTATGTGGACAACAACTCTCTGTTCCGGTTCCAGCCACTTCTTTATTTCCCGTCTTGTCCGAGATGGATTTATTCCTGCGAGATTGTCCTGGCGAGGCATTAATTTAATATCGACCGCTGCTTTGTCTCTGTTCGCCAATATCTACCGTAGGAATCCATAACTCCTGATATTAAAAAAGTAATAAGACAGAGAGAGAGAGAGGGAGAGATGGGAGTGGAGGTAGAATGAGAGACAGGAGGAAGATGAGGTGCAGCGTAATGGGTCACGCTCATTACCAACACCAGCTGTCTGTCTGTCTGTCTGTCTGTCTGTCTGTCTGTCTTATCTCTAAGCACTTTTAGGACTTCTTGAAATGCTTGACAGTGTATTTTTGACCTTGGAAACAGTAGTTGACAGAACAGTCTCTCATGAACTCACCGATGTTGTATTTTGCAGCCAGGACAGGTCACGCCGAGGTGGTGAGAGTCGTCTTCCATCCAGACAAGATCAGCTTTGCCAGCCTGCTCAAAGTTTTCTGGGAAAGCCACAACCCGACTCAAGGTACGACTTGACTTAGCACTTATAGATAACCTTTTCAAATGTTTAACATGTTAATAAGCTAACAATAGCATTTTAACATGTTTGAGTTAGCATGTTAGATTGCAAACATACTGACATTAGCATGTTAGCATGTTGATTTTTATCATGCAACTGCTAGCACGTTAACATTTTAAAGCTAGTTAAGGCAAGCAGGTAGGGAAGTAGACAGGCAGGTTGCCCTATACTTGCCAACCCTCCCAATTTTCCCGGGAGACTCCCGTTTTTCATTGCCCTCTCCCGGTTTCCTCCCGGGATCACAATTCTCCCGCATTTCTCCCATTTATTTTCCTTTTCGTTATCTCAACATGCCACTGTACAGCGTGTATAAGTCATAAGCTCTACTGTTTCTACCCAGACGGCAATACAGAGACACCAAATGTCTTTTCCCAGCGGAGGAGAGCTGTACGCGACACCACGGCGTGGTTTGAGCTACGCTCACCGGACATCACAGCATCACAGCAAAGCCGGCGTTTTTGGAAATAACAGGTTTCAGGGCGCGGTGGTGACGTTGTCGCGTTGTGTCTGAAAAGGCCTTCAGTGAGTGAGAGACGGAGAGCGAAATGGAGAGTACTAAGAGAAAGAGATACTCAAACAGGAGCAATGAATGAATGAAAAACGATGAATATTAGCCTAGTTTATACCAGAAGTTCACGCCAGAGGGACAAATTATTCATTTTTCTTTCCTGAGAATTAAAAGTAAAATTTAAAAGTTGGCCTCTTTAACAAAAAATGCTGTTGCAGCGTACTATTTTGTTATTGTCATTCTTTAAAAATCACCAGAATGCAGGAAGCAAAGTCTCTGAAACTCGGGTAGCCCGTCCAAAAATTGTATTCAGGTCAAATGAAATGATTGGACGGGTTTATTACAGTCCTGCGACAGCCACAGATACCAGATTATTTTCTTTTTTTTTGTCAGTGCATTTGATTTATTGATTGCTGTCTGAATGTAAAGAGGATTTCAACAAATATAACAAAAATGCTTCTAGAATAAATTGCCTACCCGAGCTTTAACATGCTAATTAAGTACGTTACAACATGTTAGCATGCTACATGTCAGCAAGCACAGGTAAGGCTGATGAGAATTAGTGTCGTAGTACTATCCTGTCATGAACTCAAATGTGAAATTTTGACCTGTCGATTGCACAAGATCAAAAGTCAGGAGGCCACCAAAGTCATTAGGATTTATACTCTGCAACAGAAATATTTCACGTTTGACCAAAGTGTGTGATTGACAGACTGACTGACACACGTTGCCATCTCTAGAACTGAAACACTCGAGTGGCTGAAACCTTTGAGCTAACCAGACGTCGTGGTTGACAGGCTGACAAGCTGACGTTGAAATGATGAAAGGAATACGTGATGAAATGATCAGTTCACAGTCAAAAAAAAGCTTTCTTTCAGTTCTGCCAAGACAGCCAAGTTATATTTTTGGAAAATGCTGTCAGCTGTTGTTTTCAGACGATGTGAAGTTGCCTCAGCCAAGAACTGAGGAGGACGAAGGCTCCTCACGTCAGCTGAAATCTTCAAATCTTCATATTCATTTGTGTGTGTTCAGGGATGCGACAGGGGAACGATACTGGGACAGAATACCGCTCAGCCATCTACGTCGACACAAAGCAGCAGCTGGAGGAAGCGTTGGCCTCCAAAGATCAATACCAGAAGGTACAAACATCTATTCACCAATCAGCCTTTAATGCTCCTCCTTTCTTCTGTCCTCATCTTCTTCCTTTTTCTCTGACTCCATTTCCCAGCATCCCCCTCTGCTGCCCATCCCCTCTTTCTTTCACTCCGTCTCAGAAACACTCACACAGATGCTTTTGGCGTCAGCAGATGAATACTGAAATATAATGGATCTGTCTGTGCGTGTAACATTTGCAATATTGCAGTATATCTGAATGCTTTTAAAGCAAACACACACACACACACACACACACACACACACACACACACACACACACACACACACACACAAAAGATGTTCACACACTCCCTCTTTTGAACTCTCTCCTGCTGAGACTTCTGCACCACTATCCCACCAACAGGGCTTGTTGCCATGGAAACTGACGAAGAGGAGGTTACTCTATTCTATTCTTTTCTATTCTCTTCTAGTGTAGTCTGGTCTTCATTAGAGGCTCTCTTTTTCTCTCTCTTATTCCTCCTCTTGTTCGTGCCTCCTTTTCCTCTTTTAGCTTTTAGATTTGTCTTTTAAAGTCTTTTTGTTTTACTCTTTCTGCCTCCATCACTGCTGAAGTTCTGAACACATCAAACACTGTATTTGTGATATTATAACGGAAACACAAGCTGATGTGTTGAGCAAAAACCTGGTTTCTGGGTTCAAGCACTTGAATGGATTTGCAACTACAGTAGAAAGCATTATTGCAGCTTTCCGTAGACAAGTGGGGTGATTTTGGACATTTTAATCGCTTCAGTGATGCCCTCACTTTTAATTGATAGCTGCCAATGAGTAAAAAAAATAAATATCCATTTGTCAAACAGGAACGATGGAATAAACTTACAATCGTTTATTCCATCGTTTCAATGGCAAATTCTTTTTTCGTCATTAGTTTATAAGAAGCTCATATTGCAAAACTGGAAAAGTAAGGAAACACCTACACGTCAAAAATGGAAACATTAAAAAATTCAATATCCAGGACATTAATATAGCTACAAACAACTATTGTCTATGTAAAGATATAGAGGAGTAATGTCTACCTGAGCAGAGAATGAAGTCACTCTCCCTCTGTGTGTGTTGTAATTCGAGTTTTTGACCTCATGCTGCTGCTGTCTTTAAGTTAATCTGACGGCATTCAATTCAGACTTGATCCGTGTTGAAAGTGATATTAAAGAGTTTGATTATCATTACAGTGACCGGGGTGCTTATTCAGACATGAGACCGACTTCCCCTCAGATTAATTTAAAGGTGTGCAAGTCTGAAAGGTGCTTAAAAGTCGCTTAAAAAACCCTTTATATCAAAGTATCTTTGCACTTATTTCCCAAGGCTCGAAAGACCAGCAGCTTGTTTCCCCAAAAGTATCTTAAAGTTAAGATAATTGTAAAAATTAATATCATGCAGCTTGTTATATGTGCAGGAAGTTTCAGGGCCCAGAAAGCCCATTTAGCGGACATTAACTGGAGAAGGAGCTGACATGTGCAAGTGTGCTTTTGTTCCCTCTTGCGTTGAGTTGAACTGTGGTGAAATGTGTTGTGTCACATTAGATGTCTAAAGAGGAGGTTATTGAGAAACAAAAATGCAATACAACAAAAACACGATGCTGAAGGAAAAGAATCCAAATAAGTGTGAGCATTAAGACAAAAAATGTCAGAATCCAGAGAGCAGTTTGCCAAAAAATTCACTGAGCACATTCATGTTCCCGAGAGGATAGACCTTTACTAGCACAAACAGGATATCACAAATTTATGTTGGGATTTTTCTTGAGTTATGGATTTCTTTGTTCCACAATCAATCAATCAATCATCTTTATTCGTGAAGTAAAAACTACATTAATAAGACAACAATAAAATAGAATAAAATGATACAACTTAAATAAAATAAAATATGTGATTAATAAAATAATAATAAAATAGAATAAAGTTATACAACTTAAATAAAATAAGTGATTAATAAAATAATATAAAATAGAATAAAATTATACAACTTAAATACAATAAATAAGGGATTAGTACAATAGTAATAAAATAGAATAAAATGATACAATTTAGATAGAATAAAATAAGTGATAAATTAAATAATAAGAAACAAGAGTAAAATTATACTTAAAATTATACTTAAATTAAAAAAATTATACTTATCTTGAATAAAATAAAATTATACAACTTAAATACAATAAAATAAATGATTAATAAAATAACATCCTTAAAGCATCCCCTGCTTTATGGTCTATTTGACTCTAAATGGGACCATAATTTACTAAATGAACATCATGCTGTATTGAAGAAGACTTGAAACTAGCGATTGAGAACATAAAATCATGTTTACAATGTTTACTGAGGTAATAAATCAAGTGAGAAGTAGGCTCATTTTCTCATAGACTTCTATACAATCAGACTTCTTTTTGCAACCAGAGGAGTCGCCCCCTGCTGGCTATTAGAAAGAATGCAAGTTTAAGGTACTTCAGCATTGGCTTCACTTTTCAGACCTTTACACCAACATTTCCACTTGCACACAAGACATATAATGATGTAACAGACATTTGTTGAGCACATTCCTGCTCCTCAGAGGATTAACCTTTTTAAATGTGTAGACACAGTGAGTTATACAGTGTCATCCTGTAGTCAATATTTCCATTTTTAGCTGGCAGAAAGGCTCTGAGAATATTTATTTTTGGCGTGTATTGAATTTTTGTGAGGTGTAATGAATGAAGCTTTTATCTATAATGGTCTTAGATAGATTCCCTTCATCTAACCACTACATCTCTCTATCAATCTTTCTAGGTTTTGTTTCCTCTCTCGTTTTTCTCTCACCAGATTGCCTCCCCCACCCTCTCCCATCTGTGTGTGAGTGTGTGAGTGTGTGTGTGTGAGTGTGTGTGTGTGTGTGTGTGAGCAGTTGGCCTACAGCAAACACACTCCATGCCAAACCATCTGGGCCTTAAATCTGTCCTCCACAAAAAAAAAACGCTTTAGTTGCAAAACTAACGTGCACACACACACACACACATATGCATATACTGACTGTTACGGTTCGTTCAGATTATGTTTTTTATGTCTATAACTATATATTTGATCTGAAGTCCTCTGTATCTGATGTTTTATACAAAGCTTTGTGCCAAAAAAGATTTCAATAATTTAGTGTTTTTTTCTCTCTCTCTCTGTGGAGAGTAGAAGCAGCATCCACCTCCGTACGTTGACTTTGCATGCATTCGTACAGCGCCATCTTTAAAATATTAATGACTCCCAAAAAAAATCTCGGGTGGAGTCGTCCTCCTTCCTGTTGATGAAGTCTTTGTAGGTGGCTTTCTTTCCCTTTGTCCCTGCAGCCACGGTGGCCGCCGACGCCGCCACTTCTTCTTCTTCTTCTCTCCTCGCTCCAAACAAACTGAAAATGTAAAATGCATCACGGCACTGAGAGAGATTTTCCCAGGACACGCCTCCCAGACACTTGCTGAATTTTTATTACTCTGATCCCCCGGAGTCAAATAATGTCTTCTTCTTCTTCTTCTTCCACATTACACACATGCAAACATCAAAGTGAAAAAGTGACGTACAGATGGAAGAAGAGAGGCCAGAAGTGGTGATAAAGAGGGAGAGAATAGTCTGCTTAATTTGGTGTCAGGGTATATTGACTATGTTCTCTATGCCGCCTGGCTTGATTGTATTGTTCACACACAGTGATTGGGGAATTTGGTGTGTATATGTGTGTGTGTGTGAAGTACAACAGCACTGCAGAAAATTACCTTGCAGGCGGCTGGCGGTTGTCTGCAGCATGAAAGGAGCCTCCCTTTTCTTCTCTTGCCTCCTACCCATCATTAGGGTGTGCACTGCGTCTAAAATGGCAGGTGGAAGTGGTAACTGTGTGTGCGTGTGTGTGTGTGTGTGTGTGTGCTTGCTTTATGTAATAATGTGTGCTCGCTCTGTGGGTGCTAAAGCATTGTGTACTCATTGTTCTGGCATCTCTTTCCCTCTTGATGCATCTCTCTCCGGCTACATTTTCTTTTCATGAACACTTGTATATCTTCTTCTGAACACAAAACAGCTGCTTTTCTTTCTTTTCAGTTCCTCTTTGTCTATGAAATCCCTCTCTAGCGCTTTTAACATGCCAGTTTCACCTTTTTTTTTTTTTTTTCCATTCCTCTCTCTCTCTCTCTGCCTCGTGGGTGCTTATCAGTATTGCTCACGTTTTCCCTGCTTTACCAGAGCAGTCAAGGTATTTGCATTTCAAATGAGGAATCTACTTCTCTGACATGCAAATTAATGGATGTGAATTATGCATCTATAGCAGGCTGCTAACACAGCGGCAGGACCTGCCCCAAACAAACGCACTGAAAAGGCAGGGAGGGTGGTTGAGGATGCCACTAGACCAGTTTCATGGGAAATGCAGCCATTTTGGGTATGACAGGTAGGATTGGATTGATGTCAATGCCCATATTTTTTTAGCTTAAAGCCAAATATAGCCAATATTTTCTGCTGATATTCAATATCTTAAAGGAATAGTTCACTAGAATCATTTTACTCCCCTCTGTAGGCTTGAAAGTATGAGAGCAGCTGCAGTCAAATTGGATTTACAGCAGTTACAGTGGATTCCAGTGGCGACCCATTGTGTCGCCACTGAAACACATCAAAACATTGATAGAAATTTGTCAAATCACTCTTGACGCATAATTTACTTCTCTGACATTCACCTTTAAGTTATGTACGTCCCAAACTATTGTCTTTTTTGCTAATAAATTACTATACAGTTTACGCTACTTCCAATGGAGGTTCTTAGTTGGGGAGGTGATAGAAACTGAGTGTTTGAAACATGTTGACCATCCATATCAGCAGTTGAAGCGTTTCTATTGACATTTTTATGTTTCTTCGTGTTTTTTTACTTGGAATATTCCTTCAAAAGTTGTACAACGGTGTAGACAAGAAAAAAAAATCTGTCTGAAGTCTCAGGGTTGGAACAAGCTTCCCCTGACTGCACGTAACTGAACATGACCAGGGTCGTTTGGAGACGTTCACGTGGCTGTCTCTTTTTAAATTGTACAGATTTTCAGTTAGTGTTTTTCATTGAGTTTTGCTACTCTGTGATCCTGTGCGACTTACAGTTACAAAAGAAGACATTTTTCTGTGAAGACCTGCAGAGACCTTAAACTTAAGTGTATCATCAGAGAACCTTTATGGCCTTTACACACCAGCGACGAAACGAAAATATGGAATATTTGTTGACGATTTTTCGCGTTCAAACCTTTCACACCAAGACCGACACAAATATTTGCGTTCTGTGCATTCCACTGAAACTCCGAAATTCCAATGTCACATAACTATTGGATCGGACCCATCTCACATCCTCCGCTCGGAGTATGAGCTCTTACCATCTGGCAGACGATACAGAGTCCCTCGATGCAAACTGAACCATTTTAAGAACTCGTTTGTGCCAACCTCCATCAAAATTTAAAATTTTAAATGATGTTTCTTGAGGCTGATGGTTGTGCAATATGGTGTTCTTCTTATTCTTATTTTTTTATCTTTTATTTATTCTGTTTTTAGATAGTTCTTGTGCAATATGAGTAATGTGCAATATATGTTGTTTGAGGTTTACATTGTTTGTGTTTCGCTGCTTACAAATGGATTGTTGTTTGTTTCTATGTATTGATGCTGCTGTGGAGGCAGCTGATGGTGAGCAGCACTGCGTCCAAAACAAATTTGCCCAAGGGGACAATAAAGTGTATCGTATCGTATCGTATCGTATCGTATCGTATCGTGTGTATGTGCAGCAGAAGTAATTGATGTAATGCTATTGCTTATTCTATATGGTCAAGTTTTATAGTATCGATCCGATCAGTTTGTTTGTGCTATTGTGTGACTTTGGTGAAAACAAACAAACCAAAGTCACACAATAACACGAACAAACTAACCGATCGAGGCAGCGGCAGACCAGCAAATCCCGTGTTCTGCAAGCTAAAATCACTGTTTTTTCAATGGAGTCTGGTTGCTTTGGCGAGAGCATAGATAACGGCTTCAGTTCCAAATCGGAAACATAGACTTTATAGCTATCTCACGGTGAGATTAAGCGGTAAAAATATTCTAAATATAGAGTACAGACTTTTCTCGGTGTAAAATCCGTTTTCCTGCTGCCCTCGTCCACAGCAGCACATTGCTTTGCCCGTGCTGGTACTTCTGTCTGTTTCTCCAAACTGGGGGCGTGGTGACTGCCATCTACTGTAGGTAATATACTGACTATGGATAAGTACCTCATACAACCCCACTTCAAAACCTTAAACTATCCCTTTAATATAAAAATAGTGAAGCCATTTTTAGTTTCTATGATTGACATATCTGGAAAAACCATACAGAACAGCTGAGGTCTGCTCAAACTCAATACAATTGGTTTAAATCAAAGCTAAAAACCTTTGTTTTAGAGGGTAATTTATTACTATTGTTCGCCCTTTGTGTTTGAAAGGTTCTGTATAAATAAATGTGCCTGCTGTATGTAAAAGTCTTGATAATGAAGTGCAGCTGCAACAGAGAGGAGAGTCCCATTCTGACTAACTGCTGTGTTGTACCTCCACCCTACTCACTCAAATTAAATTGTGGTGTCAGTACAGGAAGTGATGAATCAAACAGCAGGGAGCAAACACTCTGTCCATTAAAAGCTAAACTCGCCAACGTTGGATCTTTTGTCTCTTTGGTATTTTGTTATAGCAACATCACAGACCCTCTGGGTTTGTTTGCTGACATCTTCTTTAACAACTTCCGAGCGCTGACGTCAATGAAGTTGAAATGGTTTTCAAACAATTACCTCTCACTAACTATTAGGGGCAGTAATGTGTGAAATTACCCAGCACCACTTTAAGTCTGATTGTTTCTTTGGACTAAAAATAAACAGAGAACTTTTTAGTATTTCCCCCGGGAGTTTAATCCTCTAAAGTGAAAGTGCATTCAAAACAAGGATTTGTACCATTTAACATTAAGCCCGTCTGCAAAATGATGCCATCACACTTCTTGCTTCTATACTGCTGTTCTTTGCTGGGTCTCTCTGTTTTGAACTGAATGTATAGATTTGTATAATTGTTGACAGTCTTTCCGTCTTAGTCCTGTTCTCTTCTCTTAGATATGATAAAAGATAATTATGTGTAGCAATGAACACACTTCTAGAAAAAGATACCACAAACAAGAGACCAAAAGTAACAAGACTGTTAGAGAGTCTGTGAGACTTTAGGTTTACTTAAGCACAACTTTAAGGCCTTTATACACCGGGGGCGTGACAAATACACAAATATTATATGTTTCGGGCTTTTATTGTGAAAGGTAAGAAATGAAGGAGTGGATCTGGTCTGCGCTGCCTTTTTCAAGGTTTAAAGAACTAATATAGTTTGTCATCTTGAGTCGGACTACGAAGCCTCCGTGTTGTTGTTTCATAAATCTAGACGATAAAACTCAACCCGTTCCGCACAAATTGATTTCCTTTATTCACGGTGTGAAAATCAACCTAGTTCCAAAACCAATTACGTCGCTTTTTCGCTACGTAATATTTGCGTTGTGTGAATGTACTCATGTATATTGACGTGTGAATTAATCGCATGAAAAAAACGCTCCTGGTGTGTAATAATATTACAACAATACAGTCATAATTTAATGAGAATAAAGTCATAATATTACAAGAAGTCATAATTCAATGAAAAAAAAGTCATAATATTACAAGAATAAAGTCGTAATTTAAAGAGAATAAAATCATAATATTACAAGAATAAAGTCGTAATTTAATGAGAAAAAAATCATAATATTACAAGAATAAAGTAATAATTTAATGAGAAAAAAGTCATAATATTACAAGAATAAATTCATAATTCAATGAGAAAAAAGTCATATTACAAGAATAAAGTTGTAATGTAATCAGAAAAAAGTCATATTACAAGAATAAAGTCATTATTTAATGAGAAAAAAAATCATAATATTACAAGAATAAAGTCATAATTTAATGAGAAAAAGTCTTAATATTTTAAGGATAAAGTCTTAATTAAATGAGAATAAATTAATAAAATTTCAGCAAAAAAATCATAATTGTATGAGGAAAAAAAAGTCTTTAGATTTTAATACTCTGTCGTAAGGAGAAGATAAAAGACGTCTGTTAATATTGCCTTGGTTACGTCTGACTAACATTGTCAGTTAAACTGTCACTGCCTTAGAACTGGGTAACAATAGCGGTTGCTACAGCAACACAATGTTCAAATGAAACCGACTGCTGGTGGCAGAACAATGACAGTAGAGACATCCTTGACTCTTGAAATTAGCTCAACATGTTGGATTTTTTTTAAAGA
>CAKALU010014977.1:1684-26613 GCA_916700995.1 Hozukius guyotensis
GTTTAATCAGGTGCCTAGTGCCTTGTGGCAGCCCATCAAGCGTCCAATACTGGGAAAAGAGGTGATCCCTCGCGTCCAAAAAAATGCCCCTGTGGACACGTACCATTAGACAAATTTTGACCTGATGATGGCGTTGACAAATGTCAACCTCATAGCGGCATTAGAGGAAGGGTCGGAGATCATCAAAGTCATTAGGATTGATTCCCTGGGTACCATGGTGCACAACATTTTTTTGCGATTCATCCAATAGTTATTAAGATATTTCAGCAAAAGCCATAAACGCTGTCAACCTTATGGTGGTGCTAAAAGAAAAGTCAGAGGATCACCAAAGTCAGTAAGATTCATCCTCTGGGGATCATGAATGTCAATTTCATGCCGATCCATCTGATAGTTGTTGGGCTATTTCAGTCTGGACCAAAGTTGTGGACAGACCAACCCTGACATCCATAGAGCTGTGACGCTAGTATGGCAAATAGCAAATTGATTTACTCTCTCTGCAAGAATGGCGACACATTAACTGTGGAATAATCGTATAACGAAAAACCTAATGGTATTATTTTGTTGTGTAATATTACTGAACTTTCAGCAAGTCATAACTATAATATGACCTATTATATCCCAATCCCATTCATTATGTTTGATAAGATAAACCTTTACTAACAGGTCCTGAGAATTCCCCTTTTCCAGCCCTAGTCTCTCCTGCAGTGGTTGATGCCCAGAATATATAATATGCCCGTCCTGAATAAAACATCAACCATGACCTGAATACTGAGGCTAGGAAAGAGGGATGATGGGAAATATCAAAGTGGAAAAGAGGAGAGAGAAACCATGGACAGTGATGAACAACAGCTCACTTTCTACACACAAACCAAAAAATTTGAAGCGTCAAAATAAGAAAGTCTGAATCTGCAGAACACCAATGTTTCCTTCACTCAGCACATTGTCCTTATTTGACAGATTTGAAACTGGCTAAACATTGTTCATTCACATTTCTCCTAGAGTGCATGAGGACATTTAATGAGTTTACCTCGCCAGTGCTCTTATTCAAAATCTGCCGACAGCATCTGACCACAGGACGAGCTAAGAATAGGACTGGTGTCCGTCTGTCATTAACCTCCAGAACAAAGCTGACGTCAGAATGCTGAGAACTCCACAGTCCAGTTTTCAACCCTCTGGCTAATGCATGTGCACTCCTGTCAAAAGCAATACCAGTTTATTCAAAGTTTCTGTTAAAGTTCACCCTCTTCTATTTAAGACTTTTAGTAACCTATGGGATTCATTGAGATATACAGCATGTCAGACTTACTCTATTGTTTCTGGCCACATCTCACTGTAACATGTAGTAGCAGCTCTGAAGATGGCGAGTCATGTTTATCACAGTGGGCAACCTCTGGTTCTGAAAAGTGAAGCCAATGCTGAAATGCCTTAAACGTGCATTCAGCAGGGGGCGACTCCTCTGGTTGCCAAAAGAAGTCTGATTGTATAGAAGTCTATGAGAAAATGAGCCTACTTCTCACTTGATTTATTACCTCAGTAAACATTGTAAACATGAGTTTATGGTCTCAATCGCTAGTTTCAAGTCTTCTTCAATACAGCCTGATGTTCATTTAGTAAATTATGGTCCCATTTAGAGTCAAATAGATCATAAAGCAGGGTATTCTTTAGGGCGTGGCTGCCTTGTGATTGACAGGTCGCTACCACAGCGTTGTCCGGTCTGGGAGTTGTCATGTTTTCATTTCACAACTTTAACTCTTTCACAGTATGTTTTCAGTTCATGAAAGTTAATTATAACGGTTTTTGTCGCCTAAAAATGTCTTCAATGTTCGACTGTACTTAGCTTAGGGTTAAGTATTTAATACTCTTATCAACATGGGAGTGGCTAAATATACTTGCTTTATGCAAATGTATGTATATATTTATTATTGGAAATCAATTAACAACACAAAACAATGACAAATATTGTCCAGAAACCCCCACAGGTACTGCATTTAGCATAAAAAAAATATGCTCAAATCATAACGTGGCGAACTCAAGCCCAACAGGCAACAACAGCTGCCCAAAACTGCATGTGATTATCATAAAGTGGGCATGTCTGTAAAGGGGAGACTCGTGGGTACCCATAGAACCCATTTTCATTCACATATCTTGAGGTCAGAGGTCAAGGGACCCCTTTGAAAATGACCATGGCAGTTTATCCTCGCCAACATTTAACGCAAGTTTAGAGCGTGTTTAGCCTCCTTCACGCACTTTAGTATGACATGATTGGCACCAATGGATTCATTAGGTTTTCTAGTTTCATATGATGACAGTATCTTCACTCTAGCTTTAAAATTGACTACTACAACCTGACTGGCTACAACCTCTGGAAGATCAATTGTGTTAGTGGTGTTAAAACGAATTTGCGTTAACATGTTATTAGCTTGTTAACTTTGACAGCCCTAACTTAGCTCCACCCTCTCATGTCACTTATGGTTGCAAAAAAACAAGATGGCGACGGCCAAAATGCCGAACTCAAGGCTTCAAAACGTCCACAAACCAATGGATGACGTCACAGTGACTACGTTCGCTTCTTATATACAGTCTATGGTTTATCACATGTGTAAAAGTCAATAGACAAAAAGGTCGTTGCTGTAATGCCCTCTAAAAGATTTATGAGGTATCCGGGAAATTAACGAGGTGAGGTGATGGAGGTGACATTTTACATTAACAATAGTCAAAAAACAGTCACTGCTGCTGAGGAGCAGTGAAAGACTTCAGGAAGGGAGCAGCTTTCAGAGGCTGGGATCAATTATATGAGAAAAATATACTGAAAATACACAAGTTGTCAGAGGGCTCATTGAAATGTATGCCTCCTTAGAAAGCCAAAGCAAAAGACAGCAGAGTGTCCTGATGAAGACATTTCAGAGAAAGGGCTCTACTGTGGTAAGCAAAAATCTTTTTTTAAGCTGGAAGGCAAATGATGAGCAAAAGTAAAAGCAGCACGGTGAGGGAAGGAAATAAATCAAGATAAAAGGATGGGAGGTACATTGCAGCAGGGACTGTACTGCTGGACTGGATCCAGTGCAGCATCACTTTTGCTGCATTGCTGATCCACATTTGGCCAAAACTGGAAGCACTGGGTTGGCTGGAACAAGTGCATTCAGTTCTGAAGAGATCATTTCAACAATGAGTCTTTGTCCTCTCTGAGTCATGAGCAAATAACAGACGTGACACACACAACACGCTCAGCCCAGTATCCCTACGAGTCACGCCCATATTGGACAATTCTGCACCTCACGATTTACATCCAAAGCCAATATTCATAGCCACTGCAGGGCAGGAGGTAGTGTGCAGCATGTAGTGAGGCAGGTCGGGGGGATGGAGGGGTGTGAAGCACATTTTAATTTAATGCAAGAGATTTGAGTTTGCATCCTGTCGCAAACCTGAAATTATCATTTGTCTTTTTATTAACTATAATCAGGATCACTTCCTAACCTGATCCATACTGTAGCTGCTATCATTGGTGGGAACTAAGTACTAAGTATTTAAGTACAATTTTGAGGTACTTGTTTACTTGAATAATTCCATTTTATGTTACTTCTACACTACAATTCGGAGGCAAATATTGTATTTACTTCAATATATATATTTGCTAACTTTAGTTACTTTGCAGATTCAGATTATTAATACAAAATATAATCAACTAAGAAATTATGATCTATTATTATAGATATAACTACCCAGCAGAATATAAAATTGTCAAAATTAGCCGCATCTTTACCAGCTGTAACATTAAAGTGATACAGACATTAATGCATAAATAATTTTA
This sequence comes from Hozukius guyotensis, assembly GCA_916700995.1. Classification (NCBI taxonomy): domain Eukaryota; kingdom Metazoa; phylum Chordata; class Actinopteri; order Perciformes; family Sebastidae; genus Hozukius; species Hozukius guyotensis. The sequence goes on from CAKALU010014977.1 coordinate 5,493, forward strand.
ATGCAATAATATAATATATAGTATTCTGGCCATTCTACATAATGAGTACTTTTACTTTTGGTACTTTAAGCATATTTTGGTGTTGATACTTTTGCACTTTTACTCAAGTAAAACATTTTAATGCATGACTTTTACTTGTAAGAGTATTTCTACACTATCACCAGTGGTTGTGTAGATATATGTAGATACTGTAGAAAGTAAAAACCATAGACTGTATTAAAGAAGTGGACGTAGTCAACGTCACGTCACCCACTGGTTAGTGGACTGACGTTTTGAAGCCTCCAGTTCGGCAGTTAAGTACAACTGACGCTGAATAAGACATTTTTAGGCAACCAAAATGTTACAATTAACTTTCATGAACTGAAAACACACTGGGAAAGGGTTAAAGTTGTAAGACCAAAACACGACAACTCCCAGACCGGACAACGCCGTGGTAGCGACCTGTCAATCACAAGGCAGCCACGCCCTAAAGCATACCCTGCTTTATGGTCTATTTGACTCTTAAATGGGACCATAATTTACTAAATGAACATCATGCTGTATTGAAGAAGACTTGAAACTAGCGATTGAGACCATAAACTCATGTTTACAATGTTTACTGAGGTAATAAATCAAGTGAGAAGTAGGGTCATTTTCTCATAGACTTCTATGCAATCAGACTTCTTTATGCAACCAGAGGAGTCGCCCCCTGCTGGCTATTAGAAAGAATGCAAGTTTAAGGCATTTCAGCATTGGCTTCACTTTTCAGAACCAGAGGTTGCCCACTGTGATAAACATGACTCGCCATCTTCAGAGCTGCTACTACATGTTACAATGAGGTGTGGCCAGAAACAATACAGTAAGTCTGACATGCTGTACTGACGTTCTTGTCTTGTGCTACTACAACTATAAACTATCACTACTACTCCATGAATCATGTGACCTAGATGACTGAGACTCTTCGTAGACATCATAAAGAGTCTCAATATTCGCTGATCAACAAACAATTCATCAGAGACAAATTTTACAATCGAATAATCATTTCCTGAGCAAAATGTGCCAAAATGCCAAAGTTAGCGCTTTTATTGTTGTAGTCAGGGTAACATGACGTCATGTCCGTTCCGTATCCATCGACCAAAACGAGGAAGTACAAACCCAGAATGCATATTTATTTTTGCTTTACAGGGACTTTAAGCTCTGGGAATTTTGGTGGACATTTTTCACTTTTCTTTTGACAAATAGATGAATTGCTTTCACCAATTACTGTGCCAAGAATTTTCTCAATCGTTAGTTGCAGCTTTACCCGGAATTAATACGAAAAAAAAATAAACTACCGTAGTACCAATATCAACTGATAAAATTCAGTTTCTCCTAATGCCAGCAAGAAAGTACATCCCTGCAGATCGAGCGTTCTCCACTCTTCCTCCTGCTGGACTTGGCTGAGTCCTTCCTCCTGCTCTCGCCTTCAGTATCTGTTGGCTTGAATCCTCTCTTTATCTCTCAGCCACTCCCTACTGTACCTGCTCAATGCCGCTTTCTATCTACTTCTCTTTCCCCTTTCTTGTCTTCTCTTATCTCTTGTTCCTTGCTCCGCTCTTCGCCCCTTCCGACCCATCTGTTATCTCCCAGCTGGATCTGTTTTACGCTGCACTGCAGTAGACCCTAGTGAGGATCCAGGCTGGATGAGTCACCCACTCACAATCTGCTGCCCCAAAGCCCTGCAGGCGTCCATCACATCCAAGAACCCCACTGCTGTCCACGGGCACGCTCGGATGTACAACTATGCACACTCACATGCACGCTTGAACACTGCATACCCTTTTTCTGAGGAAAGTAAAGCCGTAAATGCCTGTATGTGCACTCACATACATGAAGAATTAACTTTAAACGGACGAAGAAATTGCTTATCTGCCTTTAAGCTACAAACTAAACCAAGACGGTTTCCAATTGCCAAATCATAACGCTCCACACAATACAAAGCGGGTAAGACGTGTAGTAGTCATATTAGTATTCAGCACACACACTGGGAAACCTCTAGTCGAACAAGCGCTGACTACAAAATAAAGGATTACTGCTCTGTTACCCACTGTAAGAAATATACACCATACAAATATGATAACCATTTCTTAAAACCTAAAAGTAGCCGGACAGATTCACAGATATTTGCTACTGGATCATGTTGTTTACATGCAGAACATGGGTGATATAACGCTTCATGCTGCTCCTGCAGTGGTTCCTCAGAGCTGTCAGTCTCATGTCAGTCTTAAAACATAATGGATGAGATTGCTACTGGGAGTTCACCATGTGATGTGTCTTTCAAATCTGCAGATATTCATTTTAAAAGTTATTTCTAATTTGTGCTGCCAGTAAATATCCATGTGTATTTTTTTATTTTAGGGAAGAAATACACAAATCTGGTGACGATATACTGAATCAGTTGTACTGACATCCTAAATTCATCACTATGATTAGATATAAAGGCACAATATGTAATTTCTGCCGCTAGGGGGCTCTCAATTAAAACAATAACAAAAGAAGTAGTTTGCTGACGTCATGAATAAGCATGGGTTGGCGTCTTCACCATTGCCGAGGAAAATCTATCTGACGTGACTCATGCAGAAATCATGTTTAGAGATGAGGTAATGTATAAAAGTTTTATTCATGTTTCACATTTACTTCTAATGAAATAGCTGCAAGTAGAGCTGGGCGATACATCGAATATAGTCGATGTATCACGGCTTGTCCCACGCACGGTGTATAAAATGACTATATCGCGAACATCGACTACAAATTGTCATGTAATGTTTTTAAGCCACCCCGCCGACATGAGACTCGCTTTGGCATTTCCTTCTCTCCCTCACACAGACACACACACACGTCACAGACTCCGCCCCCATCCAGACCACTATCCTGGGTGAGTGTGTGTGACGTATGAGGCCAGCGTGTTTTTGTATTTGGAGGGATGCAGCGGAGAGAGAAAGCCCGGAGCCCGGAGCCCGGAGAAAGCGGAAGATGAGAACACGACCAAAGCAACCAGAACCAGCCAAAAGCAAATGACTCAGCCCAATCCCATATGACAAAAAAAGTGCAAAATGCAAAGAAATCACGGCTGCTGTAAACAACTACATTGCTACGCCGGTTAGCGTAGTTGAAAAGCCCGGATTCAAAAGACTCATTACGACACTTGATCCAAAATATGACCTGCCTGGTCGCACATTTTTTGCGGAGAAAGCTCTACCGGAGTTATACATTTCATTTAGAGAAAAGTTGGCCAACCAGCTAACAGAGGTGACCCACTTCTCCACAACTACCGATCTGAACGTCCAGCTAACATAACCAAAGCTGTGAATAAGTGGACCAGACTGCACTGCTTTGGCCACAGGCTGAGCTCACGATTGGTGAGTCTTGCTACACTGCTGGGAAAATAATAATTTTTATTATCAGCAATGTTACAACAGCTTACTGGTAAACATAACAATAAGTTACTTTACACTTATTACATGCCATTAAAAATGTGTGTGTGTGTGTTATATATATATATATAAACATAGGTTGAGTCATTTTTAAACATTTTAATGCGGAAATGTTACATATTATACCTTTAATATTTCAATATTATTATATGTTACATTATAGGTAATGCACTGTATGTAACCCATATGGTGTTGATCTGCAGCCAAGAATATAGCTGTAAATACGGTGGCTAGAAGTATATTTAGCATACAATACTCACTCTAAAATGTTTTGTAGAAGTGGACTAATGTGGACCTGATTAATAGCAATGGGTTCCTCAGTATTTGAGATGCAGCTGGGACTCAAAGGGGGACTCTCCAGGTAAAGGTACCATCACATTTAGACAGACAAATTTATCCAGTGAATCAAAACCAAAATTGCAAAGCAACCATTTTATCTGCAAAACCCTCTCACTCACTCTGGCACACTTTCTCAAGCTTCCTTGTCACCCTCTTCATCTCTCCTCTCTCTAATGCAGTTTCCATTTAATGAACACATTTTTGTCTTTCTGCTGGCAGCACACACTCACTCCACTGAGATAAAACATGCTCTCTGCAGCCTTAAGATAAATATGAAAAACGGTATTCAAACTGAGGGTTGATTCCAATTTCACGACAAGCAGAACTGTAGGAGATGCACCATGCAGTTCACTCCCTCTCTAAACCATTAGTTGAGGATATAACATCCCCAAATAAAAAGCCTCACCACATTAGCACATTCACACACATGCATGCCCACACACGCTGGCACACACATACATGTCTCTCTCCATGGGAACAGAGCCATCATGAAAGTAGCATCTGCTCAAAGCATGACTCATTTGACTCTGAGGTGAAGTTGACTTGTGACGTAAAAAGTGAGCAATCGCCACCTTTAGAAATATGCCAGACTGAAACACTCTGTGTCTTATCTTAAAATAATAATGGCGACAATATAAAGTGTCATTTTTTATTATAGCAGGCTGATGTTATTTGTAAAGTTCAAATAGTCTCAAGGCGTTCAAATCTATTACAGTGTATTACGAAGTATATATATAGTATAGTCCACAGTGAGAATGAGCAATGGATTGTTGGATAAATAAATAAATATTATTTCAAAAGGCAATTTGTAGTGGACCTGCCGGGTTTTACCCTTATTGCCCCGTGCTTCCCTTCTATTTAAAATGGCCCTTGTTATTATTGCACCACTATGAGCCCAAATGTCCTTGAGTGAGAGAGAGAGAGAGAGAGAGATGTCTGAAAAGTGTAATTGTGGTTGTGTGAAATAAATTACTCAGTGATATATGGGAGAAGGTGATGCTGAGGTTGTGTGTGTGTGTGTGTGTGTGTGTGTATTAATCTAATAAAACTCCAGTGACTCCATGGCATTCTGCCTTTTATGGGCCGTTTGTCTCTGTAGAGTGCATAAAGTCTATAATGAAGAGATGCTGCAAGACTCCACGCAGAAGAATGAGGATTTTCCATCTCTCACAAAGCAGATGCTGCACACTTAACGTCAGACAAAACTGCACAGCTAATTAGTGATTAGTGACGCATGGGGCTATAAGGTCAATGCAGCGTTTTAGGATGTGCAATCTGCTCCAATCTACATACATTTTAAATTACCATTTATTTATGGTAAATGTTTTATGTTGAGATTTTATGTCATCACAGATATTAGGCCTAATAAGCCCTGTCCTCTGCTGTCAATTATGGCTCTGCTTTCCATACCTTCAAACTATTTAAATTTGTCAAATTTGAGAGGATGTTGCCGTTTATAGCGAGGTAGGTTTTCCTTGAATATCTGTGGTTGAACCATTGAGGGTAATATAGCAAATCAATGAGCAAGACTGATTTAAGCCACAATTGGATTTTTATATGATTTTGCATAAATTTGATAAAGAACCTTGATTTGTTGTGTAATCAATTTTCAATTTCAATTTCCTACCAGCACCTCTAAAGCCTTCAAATTAACATCTTGCTTGTTTAATTTGAACACAAAGTGTAAAAATGACAATTTGTCGTTTTACAGGGGATTATGTGCTGGACTATTTCTTGGCTGGGACCAGTTGCAACCAGCGGAGACTCCAGGATACTGTTACCTACCAAGAAATAGTCCAGCACATAACCCCCCATAGAACGGATTGTTACCTTTTTGGACAGAACCAGGCTAGCTGTTTCCCCCCCATTTCCAGTCTTTATGCTAAGCTAACTGGCTGCTGGTGACAGTTTCATATTTAAAGCCGTTTCACACCGAGCACAGATTTTTGCCTGAAAAAATGTGCACAGAAATTTTTAAAAACTGATTTTGTGGGTTCTTATGAATGCTTGCACACTCCTGCGGAACATTCATGTGGGGGAAACAATATGGGGGAAACAATATTCGGACGGACCTCGATTTCAGCGGATTTCCGCCAGCAGAAATATATGTTTGACCAATGAAATCCTTTGTTCCAACTAATCACCATTATTCTACATAATAATTAGCCATGTGCTTCTCTTTGTTCCACGGAGAGTGTGTATTGTCAGGGCCTTGGAATAATGGGCGTTTGTTCTCAGGGTAACGGACTGTCGGACAAATGGGCTTTTTGGTCCAATGGGACATTTTTGGAACTAACAATGAGCCGTCCCCTTCTCAACAACCAATTATGTACAACAAAAACTACTACCTCAGCAACCAAATAAAGGACAATATGGCTTGAGATCGCCCACCAGCTGGGTTACGATGACGATGGTAATGTATCTGATATGCACTTGCTTACGGAACGAGGCTAGCCACAACAGCTAACATTAGCATCACATTTGGGGCCCGATTAGTTTATGTATTGTGTAGTTAACGTTGGCCCCTTAAAAATTCTGTCTGGATAGGTTTTTGTTTTGTGAAGTGGACTCGGCACTATTTAGGAAACTCATTGGGTGTAATTGACGAAAATGGAACACGGTAACGCGGATAATCACCAGATCCGTTGTGTACAGTATAGTCGTCATGCGGAAAATTCATGCGCAGATTTTCCGTATTCCTGCACCGCATTTTCGTATCGCACTGGTGAGAAATAGCTTTTACCGTAAAGACATGAGAGTGGCATCGATCTTCTCATCTAATTCTCGGCAAGGAAGCGAATAAGCATATTTACCAAAAAATTTGAACTATTCCTTTAATGCTGATAACCATTCTGCCGAACTCCTGTCTGATTATTTTTAAATCCCTGGTCCCATCCCTGTTAATCCCTGTGACCCCCTCCTCGTTTGTTGGGGTGGGGTACTGCTATGGTCTGGTTAGAGGATGTGTGTGTAAGTAGCCAGATTGCTGGGTCGCACTCTTGGTGAGTCTGGGCCGGGATTACGAGGCTGTGGCACGGGAACAGAGGGGTTGATGGGAGCCTTCTGCCACTGGGAGTCTGGGGAGGATGACTGTGTGTGTGTGTGTGTGTGTGTGTGTGTGTGTGTGTGTGTTGGGGGGTGGGGGGGCAGTGTGTAATGCTGAGGAACAGACGGCAGGAGACCACAGAGACAGCTAACACTGAGCCTCGAGCTGACTGAATCGCATTGGGAGTAAAAATGAGTAATGAAGACCATAAAAATCTACAAATTCAGACGTATTTGCTGCATATTTACACACTCAACCACGCCTCTTTATGCATGCACACCGAGAGCCACATAACTGTATGCATATTTACAGATATAAATGCTCTGATGCACCGTCGCCTCACACACACAGAAGCATTTGAGGCTGTAGAGGAACATCTGCAGGGAGAGCCGGGGCTCTCATAATGGGTGACAATAGACTCATCACGCAGAATTAACACAATCTGTGCAGCCATCTAATGCCCCGTGTGGGCTGCTGTCTACTTCCAATCTGATCAAATGAGCTTTCAAACTGAGGAGTGTATCAACAGCAGAACAGGAGCTTTTGCAACTGTTTCTTCTTTTTATTTAATCCTTCAATATGATGAAACTTTCAGTTATAATTTTTGATCTGAAAGTGCTGCTCTTCAACAACAACAACAATCCTGTTTCTGGCTTTAATCATCTACACAAGCCTCTCAAATGTCAGTGTGGCATTAACGATAATATAAATAAGTAATGGCAGCATAAATGAACTAAAAATACAACATTAGATAGCTAGATAGTATCATAGGGGTGGGGATCATTAGAGGCCCCACGATATGATATTATCACGATACTCAAGTCACAATACCATCTTATTGGGATTTTAAACATTTTGCGATATGCTTTGTATTGCGATAAGACTGTGATTTATTACCTTTTTTCAACTGTAAATTATGCAGTTTGTCAAAATCTGTTTTATCTAATAAGAAACAGTTTTCACTCTGTTCATCTCAGAGTTTTCATTCACATATCTTGAGGTCAGAGCCACGCCAGTTTTTCCTCGCCAAAATGTAGTGCAACTTGGGAGCGTTATTTAGCGTTCTTCCCGACAAACTTGCTAGCTAGCTTTAAGACCGAGCCCGCTACCAAAGAACATATATTGCCAAGAGGCGAAAGTCAAATTGTTTGTTCCATTGCAACTTCAGTGCCAGCAGCAAAGCTACGCTTCCGCCATTTTGGACTGAAAGCGACTACCAGACGCAATGAATGTATTAAGAGAACTGGATACAGCGTTGGAGGCGGGGCCCCGATCACTTCTAAGAAAGTTGCTCAGTGGCGCATGATGATGGCAAAATGGCTCGACCACCGACTGGAAAAGTACCCGGATCTTCCGCTGATCTTCCGCATCCATTGGGTTCATGGAGCAGGCGCAGTAGCGTCCGCTCGGTCACATGGCTCGGTCACGAGGTCACAGCCGTCACAACTTAATAACTCCCCCTCCCAGCACTCGCTCCAGCCTCGGTCTGGGTCTCATTCACATGAACGGAGAAAGGGAAATAACTCTGGTTTCGGCTATTAGTGAATTTTACAACTTTTAGGACCTAATGATTTAAATAAGGGCTATTCAAGTGTTCGTAATGGGAAGTTGATTCACCTCAAAAAAAAATATTCGCTGAGTTACAGACGTCTCTTTTCCAATGTAAGTCTACAGGAAAAAGTATTTTTGGGCCCAATGGCATTACGTGACTGACACGGAAGTTGTAGTACCACCGTTTGGCCTCTATGGAAATTGGGATCTTCTTGGGGGCTTGCCAGACGCCAGTAAAGCGTCCGCCTAAAAAGTGCCGCACAAAATTATTTATATTTTATCGTCATATTCTACCGAAATGGCCTTTGTTGAACAATAAAATATTATAAATACAGTAACCGTTTTCAGTCCAGAATGGCGGCAGCAGCTGTTGTCCAAAAAGCATCGTAGTTTTGCTTCTTTGCTTCTATACTCTTTGCCGCTACAACCTCTAAAAGACACAATAGCGGTCGTCGGGTTGTTAACAGTTTATATAATAAAAGATCGATACATCGATTTTCACCCACCCTTATTGTATCACCACATTGAATCCCCAAGCCGTTAAATGTGTAAATGAACTCCTGTCCTCACAAACTGCTGTATTAGTCTCAGTTATTCAGGTCCAACATATAATTAATAGAGTTTAATATCTACAAACGCTGACCTTCAAGAGATTACACTATTACCAGCATCCCAATTGAAACCTAATTCCCTCCAATCTCAGTACTTCTAAAGATGAGGAATGATGCAAACTGGGAGCTGTAACTAAGGCCACTGGGTGGATACTAGGTGAACTGGAGAACAAGGACAGGAGCGAGGATGTGCGTGTGTGCGTGTGTGTGTGTGTGCGTGTGTGTGTGCGTGACTCAGCCAGGCTATGGGTGTCCTGCTGTGTGTGCGTGGAGGCCTGAAGCTGACTCTCAGTGTTACTGTGACTCACCCCGAGAAACAGGACAACCTCCCTCATATGCTGGAGCTCCCAGCTATAACACCGGAAATAAAAGTTAGTCAAAGAAAAGCCCTGGAGTTAGTTAGTGGAAGGTCTGCAGGGACACATCTGTCCATAACTCTGACCATCAATGACCGATGATGGATGGCCATCACCAAACTCACTCACTGAGAGTCTGGGAGCAAAACAACTATAGGGTTGGGTTGAGGAAGCCTCTGAGTAACCTTGAACTGAATATCTTCTCAGGGATCTAAAAATAAGAGGTGATTCAGCATTAGAAAGGGAGAAGACATGATGTAATTCATCACTGGTCTCCAGCAATAGAAGATAATTGCGTTTAGAGGTCATGGCGTGCCTCTGCTGCTGCTGCTGCTGCAGCTGATAGGGACGGATTTCCGCCAAGACGCACTTAAGGATTGCATAACACCGCGCACGTCGGAGTTCCCACTGTGGTTGGCTGAAAGAAACACCGATTTAAACCGTCCTTGTGGGCAACAACAACAACTTGCGCATTACGAGTGTGTGAGCTGCTGGTGGTGTTTTTTTTTTCTCTCCTCCTGTGCGGAATGTCATCTGAAGGGTACCAAGAGAGGAACTGACATCACTATCATCATCATCATCATCATCAGTGTCGTGCCACACAGAAACATGACTGAATTATTACAATCCCCGTTAAATGCATCACATTTAACCACAACCACGGAGGCTGCGGTGCAAAAACACGAGCAGGCTAATAAATTATTCTATTTGGTGCAACGCTGCAGCATCTTCTCCTCCTCATTGGAGCACATTCAGCACCAGGACAGCAGATAGATGGAGCACAGCTACTGCAGACTACTACTATTACACATGATGGTGTTCATTTAAAAGCACAATATGTACTATCCTCTCCCAACAATGCATAATGAAGATGTTGCAGTACCTGAGTGGCTTTGTGGAATTGCTTCTTAAACCCCGCTACAGACATGATGGTCGCTACACGGTGCTTCTAGCTGCAGGAGGTGATGAACGTGCTGCTGCTGCTGCAGGTGCGTCAGGAGGAGGGAGGAAAATCAAGGTCCTAATTGTGTTTTTTTGGTGGTGGTGATCTTGCAAGCCGTGGCTAAACCCCTGTCCTGTCCTGTACTGTCCTGTCCTGTTAGTCTATACGCTGGTGTTCGGCAGAGGGATCTCCTGTGAGAAAGAGAGGGGGCAGAATAGAAACCCGGATCAGGATCAGTGCTATTGGATGTCAGAACCACATGTCCAAAAAACGTGCACTGACGTCGGAGCCAGCTCCTCTTAAAGAGGCCGCCTCATCCTCCTCACCACGGATGGTAGGCTACTCTAAAGGAGGGATTTCTCATCTAAAGGAGGTTAGTAGATGGACGAGGACACGAAGTACATTTACTCAAGTCCAAGGCCTGTTTTTTGTGTGCATATATATAATAATAATAATAATAAAACTCCAATAAATAATCATGCTCCATCATGAGAGTCCAAAAAAAACCCTGAGGATTTTTCTGGGTTTGAACATTGTTGGAAACATCTGGTATAATGTCTGTTTTTTGTGCATATATATAAGGTTGAGGGAATATGATATAACCTTGCAAACAAAACACTGTGGTCACTACCGAAACAGTGGGTATTTTGTCAAAAAATAAGGTATATTGAGTTATCAACTAAAATGTTATGATACTGATTGGTTAAATGTATGTTCAATTTAATCAATCAAAGGACCTACCAAAAGTGGTCCAAGGAAGGAAAACTGGTGAACCGGCGACAGGGTCAGACCCAAGCTTTCTACTGTACTACATTTATCTGACAGCTTTAGTTACTTTTCAGATTACAAATTTATAAAAATAAATTTATAAAATGTTCATACCCTTCTTCCTCTCCAATGAAAATCATGTATCTATAAGGATCAACTGTTCCTCTATGGGTTGTGAAAAATAAGCAAAATAAACTATTTAAAAGTCCAGTGTGTAGGATTTGGCGGCATCTAGTGGTGTGGTTGCAGATTGCAACTGAGTATACCCATCCACTCACTCCTCCCTTTCCAAGACTGTGGTAACGTGAGCCGCCGAGTGCAAAACTGTGGTAACGCAGTTCGGCTCGCTCAGAGGCCATACTTACCATAATAACACTACTTTAGGAGCAAGAGAAGTCAGACGGTGGTACGACGGTTTTGCAATCTGCGGCTCGCGTTACCGCAGTTTCACAAGCGTGTCGGAGAACTACAGCATCCTTCAGGTAACGTAAAAACGTGAAAGGATCTCTATAGAGCCAGTGTATAGTTTGTCCGTTCTGGGCTACTGTAGAAACACGATGGAGCAACATGGCGGACTCCGTGAAGAGGACCCGCTCCCTATGTAGATATGAAGGGCTCATTCTAAGCTAATGAAAACACAACGATTCTTAGCATCAGTTGATTATACACTAATGAAAATATAGTTATGAATATTATATTCCATTTCTGCTAATAGATCCCCTGAAATGTTACACAATGTTCCTTTAAAAACCCTCTTGAATCAACTGCATTGTCACAAAACTGAACACAGGTTTTTCCCATGAAAAGTTGACTTTAGGGCTGTCCTCAACCAAAGAAAATCTTAGTCGACTAACACTAATACGATTTTGTCGACTAATCGATTAGTTGATTTAATCGACAGATCTGTGAAACTGAGTTTCTCTACAAAGAATCACACAAAAGCACCACTTTAAATATTGTTTTTACCGAGATGTACTCATGAGTTTCTTGGAAATAAGTCATTCAACATGAAAAAAAAGCATAAAAAAAGACTAATCAACTGAGAGTGGGCAGCCCTAGTTGACTTTTTAGATATACATGGTTCTCAAACATATCATGATCTTACAGTATAGAATATGAAGCATTGCTGTAGATTAAACTAAGTAGGTAAAATGAACACAACCTTAAACATCAGCAGTAAATTGCAACATACACATTAATGCAGCAGTGATATTAATCCAAAAACATCATATACTGTATATACTGTACATGATATATAATATATAATAGTAAAACACTGACAAAGAACATTTTACTGCATTATGAGTACTTTTGATCATTTAAGTACATATTGCTGACAATACTTGCACATTTTTACTTAAGTAAGATTCTGAATGCAGGATTTTACTTGAAGTGTAGTAGAGTATTTTCACAGTGTGGTATTAGTACTTTTACTTCAGTAAAGGATCTGAATACTTCTTCCACCACTTAGACTAAACTCTAATCTGACATTAGGACGAAATTATGCAAAGAGAAGTAAAACATTACCTAACCTTAATATCAACATTAAGATCACATTTGTTGTTTACAGAATAAAATGTGAGCTGCTTTTGCAGTGATGTGATGGACGTGCTATAGGTGTCGTTGTCTTTACTTCAAATCAGAAAAATGGGCTGTACACTACCATCATGGAGAGAAATAAGGAGACTATAAACCACTTGGATATATAGTTAGTTTCAGTGCTTGCACCTCTAATGAGACTCAATGACTTGTAAAGAGAAACCTGACAGCCTCAGCAGCTCCCACTTCTCCGGCACCCTGGACAGCACCCATCAACAGAGAGACAGACGTCCCACTACAAACTTACAGTAGTAACCAACTTTCCTCCTATTGCATCAGTTAAACTGACTGTACAGTGCATGGCAGAATAGAATAATAGATGAACACATCGCGGATCCAGGAGCAAAAATGCTGAAACACAAAAAGATTACACACTGGTGTTAATAAAAGAAGAGCAAAGAGCCATGAAAATGTGCACTCCTGAGAAGAATACAGCAGCACTATGGTCAAACGAGAATAGACCTAATATTAAAAAAGAAAAAACGGATTTAAGCGGCTGTATTTTTTTTCATTCCTTTGTTTCTTAACAAAAATGAATAAGACACCATTTATATTTTACTATAGCTTGAGGAAGTTTACTGACTGAATTGTTAATAACTGAATTTATGTTGAGATTGAAAGTTTATTCTTGACTTGGGAAACAGTAGTTAAAATAACAATCTCACGACAAGGTCCATTAATTGATGTTCTGGAGCTTTTGATCGTGTCACACGATCAAAACGAGTTTCTTGTGATGGAGTTGTAGATGCACAAATTTCCATTTTCCTGAACACTTGAATAATAGACCTTGTAGTGACATTGTTTTGTCATTGTTGTTGTTTTTTTTGCTATGTATAGAAGCCAAAGACAGCTTTCCACAATAAATGTCTCAACTATAACTCAAGTTTATAACTGTCAAAATCATATGTGGGAATGAGTAGATCAACATGTATGATCATGAACATGTGCCATCTCCTACTAGTGTCATCAATGAGTAAACTAAGATAGTGCCTACTGATGCGTAATGGCACAAAAAGCTAGTTTGGCATTATTGCACTAATGCCAAGACAAAATTAAAGATGAGTGTGTTGATTTACAGATAATAGTGGATGAGGTCTTTAAAGTGACTTAAAGATATTGTGCAGTAACAAAAGGTGCACATTTCTGCTGTTGCACACATATTTTAAACCTTAAAGCTGAAGTAGGCGAGATTGGAGCAAATATGATTAAAAAAAGTTATATATCGTGACAGTAGTACATGAAACAGGTAACCTGAAAAAAATCATGTGTCTCTGTGTCCTCCGGTGCTCCTAACGGCATCTGCAAGATTTCACAGACCGGAGGAAAACAAGCAGTAAGAACTGATCTGAGGTCAGCTGTCCAGCTGCTGTCTATGAGAGCCGTCTGTCAATCACTCGCGAACTCCGACCAAACGGTCAAACTAGGCAGCGCTGATCAAATATGAATCAATATTCTGTTACGTTAATGCCTATTTCTCGCCTCAAATGTTTTCAGAATCATCTTGTAGTGTACTGTTTAGCTGTAAAATGAGAAAGTTTGTGACGCCACTGCCATTGTGAAATCTACTGAAGGAACGCCAAGTTCAGGTCACATGACCGGAGCACAGCCAATAGGAACGCTCTCTCAATGAAATGACCTGTGATTGGTCAAAGTCTCCCGTCACGGGCTCGATTTTTTAAAGCCTGAAAACAGAGCCATGAGGAGGTGCAGAAGTCTAGTTATCTCTCAGAACACTTGAATTACAATATGCTGAAAGGTTATTATGGAATTTTTGCCCAATGATGCCAAAAATATACTGCCTACTGCCCCTTTAAATGTATCGGTACTCACACCCAAACTCAACCCGAGTGATCACAATATTCTCTGGCTGATAAAACTAAAATCCTGCACTGATCTGCAGCACTAATGCGAATAATGGCTCTGAATTACAGTTAAGAAGTCACCTGCACACATTTATCAGCTCAGAGGCAGCCCCTCGATGCCAGATGGCTGGTCCATTGTGATAGGACTACTTGAGCAGACAGTCAGAGACGCATCCCATATGGCCACTGTTAGAGCCCTGGAATAAGACTCGGAGTGACGATCAGCAAATGGGAAATCAAATCCTAAATATGGCCATATCTGCAGCTATGAAATATACAAATAAAACAAATAGAGGCTGTTTATTCGAAGATGCTTCCTTGTAGGAAGTCAACTCTAAACAGTCAATGGCAGATGCAACTTTTAGTAGGCTATACAAATTGTGAAATGTTTATTACCTTAACCTTAACCTCTTCATTTCAAATATTAGTAAAGCATTTAAATACAGCTTGTATTTGCTCTCGATAAGTAATTACTAAAATGCCAACACAATGTATGTACACAATACACTAATAAACTACTAATTAATGTGTGCAGTGTACATTTGTGGGAGGTGTATTTCCCACCACAGACCACAAACTGAATGACTGAATGCGAGAGCGCACGTATGAACTGTGTGGGACCAACTCACACAGTAGGATGTGCATGTGTGTTTAATATAAACAGTTAAATACACATGCACATCTTTGTCTATCAAATGATTCATTTGTTCCTCAAGTGCATACTTTCATCATTATCCTTAGTGTGGTTTGATTGCTGCATTATCATATATTTTGATTTTGTTTTATTTTTTTTTAAATTGGGTTTATTTATGTTCTTGTGTAATGATCAAGTTCCACCACAGCAGATTATTTAAGGCAGAGCTGGTTAAAAATGAGGAGAAACATTTGTAATGTTAGTGGCGCCATCGTGTGGAAAACGGAAGGAACTAGCTACCATATCTTTCTTTCTATTGCACATACTAAGACACCAAACAAAAATTGCGCTTTTAATTAGATGTCGAAAGATAACCCTGAATCATGATAATAATCTAATATTATATATAATTATAATATAATATAATGATATAATTAAAATATAATATAATTCACTGATGCACAAATCCATCTTACTCACAAGAGATACCACCATAGGCACTGTCTTCATCACAAAAACACGTTTTCAAAGGTCAAAAGTTTAAAACATAATCATTGAGGATGTCAAAATTCAAAGCCTATATAATGCCTTATGTTAGAAGCTATAAAGTTCCTGTTTTTATACGTTATACAGCTCTATACTGTGCATGTTATGTCCACTGCCCAATAAGTCACAATCTACAATGCTTTGCTTCCACCTAGTGGTTGGAAATGATGCAGCAATGATGATGCATGTGTGTGTAAGATGGTGAAAACTGCCATGCAACACACATGATTAGTTACAGTATGTTGTATGACTATCAGACCAGCTCCACAGTGAAAGCAGCATACGTATAAGGGTGTATGGGATATATTGTAGGAGCACCCTGAACACCTGTTTTGCCTGCTCCTATTGGCTGACGGAGAAAGTAGGAGTGATACATCAACCCGGCTGACAGTGACCTGAGTGCAGCTCTTTGCTCAGTTTTCCTGCTCGCTGGCCTCGGCGGGCAGCTCTGATAAAGTGCTCGGTCCCACGGCTCAGTGATCTGTATGTGTGCGTGTGGCCAGAGGCGAGTGTCCATTTGTCTAAACTCATGAGGCGATAAATCTCACCTGTGCTGTACAGACAGATGGAGGCTGAGCTCAAGTGAAATATGATATTGTTGCCATTAACTTTATTACACTGACCGCTGGTCTCATCAGCTCTGACTGAAAGCTGGAACAGTAGGAAGTTTCTGATTCACACATTACTGACACGTTCATCTTCTATAACAGAGCGATGGGGGCATGTTTTTAACATATATGACAGTTAGATTTATACTAGAATCTTATGTCTGTGGTAAATGTTGGATTTAGAGCTGAATGCCTACCTATATTTCAATATACATATATGAAGATATTTTTTTTCAAAAGCTTTTCTGTATATTTTCAATGCTAACTGATGTAAATATTCCTCACCTTCAGACCAAGCTTATACTAGTTTTGAATTTTCAATTATATTATTAGTTTTCAGAGTGTGTTTGCTAGTTTTAGTTTAGTTTCAGTTTTTCAGAAAGGTTTAGTTTGTTTTTGTTAGGGCCAATGTTTATTGCGCGACTTTAGTGTACGATGTGAAGCAATTGCGGCATAGTGCCATCTCCTGGAATGTCAAGTCCGTTAAATTTTTGTGTTTCAATGTCACGAGAGCTGACTGAAATTCATGCTGCCTCCTTTTTTGGTAGTGATATATTATAGCTAAAAAAACTAAAACTGAAATGAATTTACGTTCATTTTTTATTTTATTTTCATTTGTGTTTTACCCAGGCAATAGCCTAGATCAAGTTTTTATTTAGTTACAATTTACTAAAAATATTTTTAACTGCTTTATTTTTGTTTTACTTTCAGTTTTAGTTTACTATGATAATCCTGCCTCAGACATCATGACAATATCTCTCAAACTCATGTTCCAGCTTACTCACATGGGAACAAGCACCAGAGGACCTTGAAGTCTGTCACTTGGGACAGCAACTTGCTCTCAACCTGAAGAAGTAACCACATATTTTCTTGCCTCAGTCGTGGAGGTTTTGAGGTTTCCACTGAGGTTGTACTCCAGTGAGGCCCACAGAACTACACTGTTGGCAAAAAGCAGACGCAGTACGAACGTCATCAAACTGGACACTCCTCAATCAAGCCTAGACATTGTGTTCATTTAAGATCACAGACAGATATGTAGACTCTTTAATCTCCTTTGCCTCGACTAGGATGGAATTTGTAGTTGGCTTGGATCATCCCTTCTAGCACCCCGGTATATTATTTTCTGAGCAGAGTGATATCCCGATGATTGGGGTCCACCCTCCACTCCACTTTTTTAAAAACAGGTACACCACCCATATCTTCCAGTCAGTAAGCACTAAACCAAGACAGCCCAAACAAACAATATCCACAGCTCTACCAACAATAGCTTAATCAACTCTAATTCGTCCACAGAGCACATGTCGGCTGGGCTTAAGAATTCCTCAAAATGTTACTTACATCATCTTGATATTCCTGGTTGAGTTCAACAGTTCTCCTACACCCTGCCTCGCCTTCCTGAGTCACCACAACCTCTTTCAGGCAAACCATCAATCCTTAGTTACAACTCTCACCTATTATGATCATGAACTCTGGACAGTGACAACAAGAATGAGAAAAGAGGGACAAGTGGCCTTTGCAGGTCAGGGTGTCTGGGATCACGCAGGGTGAGGTCAGTGTAGAGGCCATCTTTTGTCTTCATTGTTTTTTATCTTTATCCTCACTTACATTCTATCAATAACCACCTTCCAGGGATGACATTAGACTGCTTTACACGTAGAACCGTGTTGCGCCACCATTCACTCGTTAATTTACATTTACCATCAACTGAACATTTCACAATAAAATTCACTTCCTTTCCCTTTGTTACATGCACACAGGATGACAATAGAAATTCACAGAGGTCAAATATACAGGAATGAAATCACACCAAATATTCAACAATATTCCCCAACATTACAATGAAATATATTCCTCACTGAACTCCAGTAAGTCATAACAACCAAAACAATAAACACAAAACTTGCCACTGGCAAATAGCGTTTATAGTCAGAAATCACGAATCCTCTCTTTAGCAGTTTTCTGGGGTCATCCAACTGGGAGGAGACCACAGCTAGGCAGACCCAGAACACCCCAATTCATTGTTTACTTGAATTTTTACTGTGGTAGTTTTGCTAAGATGGTCTCTTTAAATGCTCAGAGGCGCCTGCTCTTGCACTTCATTGTCTGCATCTGTGAACTACACACATTGTAAATCACACCTTCCTGCTTGTTTTTGTTCACCTTTGATGCAACAACCCACAAGAAACTGACTTCACTTTTTTATAGTAATCTTTTAAACATTGTCATGTCTATATTTCATCATAAATAAAGCCCTTGCGACTCAAGAAAGCTTCAATTGCACCTGTGAGGAAATTGTGTGTGTAGGTGCAGATGGAAAAGACAGCGCGAACTGTGACAGCAGACCAGGGGTCATTTGTCACACATATGGCAGTCGTGTCACTGGAGACAAACAACTAACACACACCAGGCCGTGGTCATGTGTTCATGCGTTTCGTAAGGCCCACCAATCCCCACGCCATCCCGCTCCACTCAAACATGCTAATGTACCTGTGCTCTGCTCTAATTGGTCCCAGTGATGCTCGCCCTGCTCCACCTGTGTTCACGGGAAGCCTCCAGTCAGTCCTGCAGTCAGGCCCCCGCCACTGTGTGCGAGCGTGCAGCGCTAATGTTATGCAAACAAACACTTCTTTGTTGTTTGGCACTTCTCGCACCGACCCGCCACTGTGGAAGAAAGGGAGAAAGTAAGTAAAGGGAAAAGGAGAAAGGAATAAGGGGTGGGGGAGTGGAGCTTGAATTCATTAGTGTGATTACCTGAGGTGTGCTACTTTACAGGGGGTAATCTGCCAGCCCGCTTCATACCCTCCGAACTTCAGCCAGTCCGCTAATGAGCGCTTGGAAAAGTTAGTCAAGGTGGAGAGGTGCTTTGAGGAGCTATACACCGCAGACTAAGGTGTTATTATACATGCCGGAGCAGAAAACAAAGGATGGCTGCCTATTTAATAACAGATAGGACCAATGAAGACTGATACTTTGCTTTGATTCTGAATGCACAGAACAAAATGGTCCAATGTATAGTGTGCCAACTGATGAACCCAGAGCCTCAGAACAAAAAAATCCCCTGCTTAGAAGCTCGGCATGAAATCTCTGACAACACAGTGCGCCAAAGAATGACAGTTTGACTGATCTGTGGATATCAGGAGCCACATTTTCTGCACCGTTTGAGGCGAGACAACATCCCAGATTAGTCACGAGGACACCAGAGGGTTCAGGTAGTCGCATTCAAAGAGTCGCGTCTCTCTGAGGTGATGTTGAGGACTGCAGCTTCCCTCCTACGCTGTAAGAGAAGGTGGATTAGAGACCAGATCAACCCTTCTCCCATTCTTTCTTTCTCTCTTTTTTTCCTCCCCAGGAGCTCAGGCCATGGCTTTAGAGAGACAGCTGCCATGAGCAAGGCTTAGGACAGTCCGCGGGGACGGAGGAAGTGAGTGTCAAAGAACAAGAAAAGTGCAGGAACAGCTTGGTTACGATGGACAAGACAAAGAGGTGAGAGGGAGGGGAGAGAAATCCAAAAAGGGAAGCCATAGGAGAGAGAGAGAGCTATATAGATAGATCCTGTAACTTTCCCCTTCCTCTTGCCCTATGCCTCTGCTTTATCACACAGCATCAAAACATAGCTTTAGTCCCCTGAGTGGCTGGCCTTTTTATCTGCTCCCTAGCTTCCCACGGCGGGCCGCATCCACCCATAATCTGCTGCTGTTTCATGTCTGGAGTGCTGTAGAGGAGGATAAGGGACTTGTTCAAGTGAAGATCAATGAGGTTGTATACATAGCATATGTGCATCAGGAGAGTGTGATTCCTTTTTTTCTCTTTTTGAGGTGGCATCTGATATAATGAAAAAGAAAATTATACATGGGTGTGTTGAGGAGCCGTATCTGTGATCTAAAAGATTAAAGAATAATTAGACTAAAATCTCCCAAAAACAGTCAGAGATAAATACATACAGTACATACACTCTGTAAACAGCATCTACCTTTTGTTTCTGAACATGAAAGATGGACAACATGAAAACTGTAAACATGTTGCATTATACATTTGTCAAAAACACATTTGGCTGTATGTCACAAGTACCGTGTTTTTTAAGACGGTGCCAAGTGTCTGTGCGTGTGAAATCAAAGCAGAACTGGTGTATTGGCAGCAATAGCCGGGGTGTGAAACTGTGTCAGTGAAGTAAGGGAAATCACCAGAGGCTGTTTTCTACTCACTCCACAGCTGGTTGACGAGATCTGCGAGGACTAATTGTGCATCAGTTGGAGGCTGCAGAAACACTCGGTTTGACTGTTCTTTGTACTGTGGGCTACCCGCCTTCCCACCCAAGTGGCACGCACTCACACCAGACTGAGGGAACTTAAAAGTACCACAGAGAAGCCTTGGGACACACACACAAGACAAGCACACACATACACAAATCATCGATCGACCCCAAAGTCAACCCGTGACCCTGACCTCCTCTACCCCTCCAGGAACAGTCTCCTGCAGGAATCCGTGCGAAGAAAAAAAATACAAGAAAGTTGGATTTAAAAAAGAAGTCGGGGTGAGAGGAAGAGATAAAGACGGAGGGAAAAAATGACACCGAGTTGATTGTGTTGGAATGAATAAAAGGGGAAGGGAGGAAAACTTTGCATTTGGAACTACTGATCAAAGTAATTCCCACAGGAAACCTCTCTTAATGAGAGCTGTACAAGAAAAGAAGGGTGGAAGACAAGGAGAGAGTGAAAGAGAAGAAAAGAAGGGTACGCCATTCCTACACAGAAAATAAAGAGATGAATCATATACAGCGCCTAGTGGAAGATATGGTGTGTGTGTGTT
>CAKALU010014988.1:1184-17271 GCA_916700995.1 Hozukius guyotensis
GTGCACAATATAACATCAATAAAAAAACAACAAAATTGTATAATTTTGACTCCAAATGGAATAGTTTCCTTATAATAATGAAATATGATCAAGTAGATATTAACAAATAAGATCAATAACGATGCAAATAAGATAACAAGAATCTTAAGTCAAGTACGTTACATTCAATATATTTAATATTTATTGTGCGTTGATTTTTGAGCTAAAATATTGAAATCATTGCCAAACAAACATTGTTTGGACAAAATACTCTTGGAGTGTTGTTTTAGTAGCATTAAGGCCTAGTCTTTTAGAAACAATTCGGAAAAAAGACCACCACAGCATTTTATGAAGTTCGGCGGGTAAAAGAGGTTTAACAACTTTAGGCATAAATTATCGTTTTGTTAGTAGTGATCAATCATATTTTCAGATGTGTTGACTGCATCATAGTGGATAACACTGATTGAACCGTACATGTACTTCAGTATTTGGCTTAGGTTGCTCCATAATAATACTTTATTCTCCATTACAGGAACCTTAATTGCAGAACGGTCAAACAAAAGTTAATTTGATTAGATTTGATACTTGCAAATGCAATTATAATTGCACAAATTACTCAAGTGGTGGAGCCTTCGGTCTTCTGTTTTGACAGATTTGCTCCTCAGTTATCCCTGTCAGTTATCATCTTTGTCTCGTGTAAAGAAATACTCCTGGCTTGGCTGAAGAGCTTTTTTAAGTTTAAGTATAGAAGTGTCCTGCTTCCAGAGGTTGGTCTGTCATCTTTACTTTTTGACGTATGTGATGTCTGTGCTAAGTTACACTGGACCCACCATCTGTCACTCCCCTCCATGGATGCTGTGTGACCATCCCCCTCATAAACATTGTTGAGCCTGAGTGGCTTGACCTCGATATGGAGCGTTGGTTTTGTATTTTTGCTTCTGATAAATTAGGTTAAGTTTGCCTCCTTCCACCAGAAATTGTGTCTGATACATGTAGTTTGAGTTAATTAGGAATGGCGGGTTGATTTTTGTCTGGTTAATTTGTCACGGGTATGGTCCAGCTCTTGAACACAGTCGTTGGAAGATACAGTTGAGTGTTGGTGCACTGAACCGAATACAGTGGTTTCTGAAAGCAAATGGCTTTTGGCATCTCAGGCGATGCAAAGAATAAGATGAAGGGGTAGCTCCGGCTGCCACTAAGTTCCACTTGTTCCAATTTATAAGTTGTTGTTCCTTGTAGGTATGTTAAATCCAGCTCACATGATTCTTGGCGTTCTGTCTAGCAGCCTGTCTACAGGACCTAAGCTCCTCGGTGTGGAGAGTGGCTCTAATTCTCCAGACCTTCCTGACCAGCTGTTGTTAGATGCAGCCTTCTCAACAAGCTTCAGACAACACAGCTTTCTTAGTTGACTCTAATTGATTTAAAGCTGTCCGTACCAATGTAGGTTAACTTGACCGTTTACTCTGGGAAAGTAGCTTTATATTCCAGAAGTAGTTAACCATTAGTAATAATCAGTAAGTAGATTCGGCTTTGGTGTCTGCAAAGTATGCTGATTAAATCACCCCCGAGGTGCACTTTTAAACTGTCTTCTGTTTTATCTCAAATCTGTCAAGATGACTCTGCTTTATAACATAATTTCTTTATTCAATTTAATCCAGTTCAATTTATTTTTATACATTGTCAAATCAGAGCAGAAGTAATGTCAAGACGCTTTTCATATAGAGCAAGTCTAGGCCGTACTCTATAATTTAGAGACCCAACAAGAGATTAGGGATATACCGATACTGTATCGGATATCGGTGACAATGGGGCTGATCTACTTAATTCAATTCTATGTTTATATACCATATACATTACATACTGTAATTTTAATTCCTGTTTAAGTTTTGACCAATTTGTTGCTGCATTAAAAAGGTTTACACCTGAATTGTAATTCCTGTTCATTTTGAAGATTTTTTTACCAAGTTGCTGGTCTGCAATTCATTATTTTAATAATGAATTCCAATTAAATAGATTTATATCTATGAATTTATTGGTCACATTTTGTTTTAAAATGTTAGGAAAGCAATGTTAAAGTCAAGCCTGATGTTTCCTAACAATTAAAAGAATAATCCCAGTCACTTCCACACAGTGAGACGTACAGCTTATTAATTAAACACTGGTATTGGATCGGTACTCGGTATCGGTCGATACCCAAAGCCCAGGTATCGCTATCGGGACTGAAAATTTTGGATCGGTGCATCCCTACAAGAGATCACCCATGAGCATGCACTAGGTGAGACAGTGGCCAGGAAAAACTTCCATTTAACAGGTAGAAACCTTGGGCAGAGCCAGGCTCTGGGTGGGCGGCCATCTGCCTCGACTCGTTGCCATAAGCCAATTATAAAACCACTTAAATATATAATTAAGCCCCAGTGTTTTATATTGCCTGTTGAGCTATATATTTACATTTATTGGTAATATTGAGGGAAAAATGTGTAACTTTGTTCCCACATTATTATTTAATCCATTTTTTAACACTTTTACTGGTGTGCATTGGTTTGGTGTTTGAGGAAGAGAATGAATGAAAGACATACGGGAATTCCAACTCCTTGGACAGGAGTAGTACCGGTATTTTAAAGTCCAATTAATTTGTGCTCTGACTTTCACATAATTGAATATTGAGCATAAATTGCAGGATATGTCAGTGACAAAAGGTCTTTTGGGTTTGATATGTGACCTTTTTGCTGCCACCCACGTAGCACTGTGCACTAATGCACTGATAAATTACATTTGAAAAATGTAATGTTTCTTCAGAAAAAGGATCTGTGTTACGCTGGATAATCCATTGACATCACTGTAAAGAGTTTTCACTATTTTCACTGTCTTAATACTGAATTGTTGCAGTTCACCACCTATCTGTGCTGACAGCTCTGTACGTTTCCATAATCTCTTCCTGCCCTCAGAATACTCGCCTTTCATTTAACTACAAACTGTTTCTTCTTCTGCTGTCTCCTTTGGCCCTGGTTGTAGATGATGTGCGAGGTGATGCCCACCATCAGTGAGGCCGAGGGGGGAGGCGGTAGTGGTCGTCGGGGCTCTGGCTCCCCGCTGCAGTCGGACTCAGAAGGTCACTTTGAGTCGCTGATGGTGTCCATGCTGGAGGAGAGGGATCGTCTTCTTGAGACTCTGAGAGAGTCGCAGGAGAATCTGGGCTTGACTCAGGGCAAACTGCACGAAGTTAGCCATGAAAGGGACTCACTGCAGCGACAACTTAACACTGCTTTGCCACAGGTAAGTGAGACGGAGACATTTTTCAGCCTGGCATTTCACATCATGAACATTTGTAATGTCAAAATGTTGCATGAGTTTCACACTCTCAAAGAAAAAAAGTTATCTTATTTAAGTGGAAATATACCAGTGCCTTATGGAGCACCCTTCCTTAATGACTGTCAGACAGTTTGGGGCCGTCGGTGAGCATCTGTCGGCCTAGTTTTTACGGTGCGTCTCGCACCGTCTGGTCTAGTCTGCTCGTAACGGAGGCTTTTCGGCCGATTCAGCATGTTGAATCGGTGGCGGAGCCCGTCAGTGAAAGAAATCACTCTGATTGGGTTTTCAGCTTAAGGGAATCTGTGCACGAGAAGCGAAACAGAAGTGAGGAAAGCAAGCAAACGAGTAAAGTTGTGAGTGAGAGTGGTGTGAAAAGAGTCGGCAAACGCCGCTTTATTTCATGTACGTATCATAACCATTTATCACCGTTTATCCGCCGTCCTCGGTCTTCCTGTTTCCCTTTTTGAATGATGAATACAGACTACCGCCCCCTGCTGGTGTGGAGAGTTATTTCATCTCACGCAGGCGCAGAACATGCGTGCTAACTGGCCGTCGGCCAAGACAAAGGTGACGCGAGGTGACGCAGCAGTCGGCCTTCATTGGCGCCAGTTCTTTGATGTTGGCTTGGTGTGTCTGGGCCTTTACAGATCATTGGCTCCCACTATGGAGAAAGAGATACCAGAGTCTGGTAGGGTTTTGGGAGTTGTATGGTCGACTGATTGCATATTACAATGAGGTGTGCGTGGGTTTTTGCATCAAACTTAAAATGAGTCAAGAAGATAAAAGAAACTGAAAATGAAGAATACTACATCTGCTATGAGAAACTGTTTTTGTTGTTTTCTTTCTTTCTAAATGGAGCTACTGTTTAAGGTTTTACGTTACTGCATTGTATATTGCAAAACAAGACACAACCTTTGCAGCGTTGCTTTTTGAAATATCTTTCAGCCCTGCTGTGCATATGATTAATATGCAATAAGCCCCTTACAGTAATTAAATTGTTATAGCTGTGCTTCTATTTCTACTATTTGCATAACATAATGTGGAGGGAATTGTGATCCATCTGCTTGCAGGACTCAAGTTTCCACCCTCTGTGGTCTTATATTTAAAACAAAGGCATTAGGTTTCCAGTTTTTAATGATGCATAAGAGGCTGGTAGTCAGTGAAGCGTTGTTGTAGTTTTGGTTGAATATGCATCCAGTATATAAAGTAAACACGCTGGTTATTTTCAGTGTTTGTTTGACATGTTATTAAATGAGTGAGGGAACCTGTGAGCGATCACAGCTCAGAATATGACAGATGATATGTCACAGTGCTGAAAGCAGAGAGGTCTATAGATTGTGAGGGACCACTGCATATAGAAAGCAGAGCAGGTTACACAGCGCTCTAACTGATAGTATCCCAACTTTCCTGGAACATCAGATGGTAAGAACTGATGTTTAACACACTTGTGGGATGCCAGGGCCGTTCTTTGCAGCTCTGTGTTGTACAGCCAGGAAAACTACATCCAAAGTCAACATTCAGACGCTGTGTTAGCACTCTGATCCATTCAGTTGACACTTAATGTAGTGCAGAATAAATATATGGAGATAAACATGAAAAAGTAAAGGATGTTGAATTGATGGCGAGCACTGGACGTCCCCACGCATGTAGCTGAACAGCTGTGATTTGTCTGTCCAAATCCGGGACATGTAAGGGTAGAAGGTTTGTTAGCGTCTGTTCCCGCCGCCGCCGTTCTAGCAACAACTTTGCATTTAGAAATCCCCAGACATTCGGTTCCTGCAGAGTAGAGAGCGGAGAGTCGTCTTCAGTGTTTGACAAAATATTAGCAAGACAAAGCACATTAAGAATAGCATTGACTGCACAGACGGGAGACATCCTCATTAGACGGGCTACTTCGAAAAACACCGGTGGCAGCAACTTGACGAAGCATCAAAAAGTCCACTGAAAGCGCTCCGTTTTCCATAAACGCCATACCGACGTTTATGAAGATGAAAATGAAGACGAAGGTGACTAGAAGTTGAGTTGATTCAGTAGATTCACATGATTTGAGTCAAATGATTCACATGTTTTGTTATTTTGAGTTATTTTTGGCATGGGTTTATTTTATAAGTCATTTAATTTTAAAACCAATACATAGACTAAATAAGACATGGGATTATAAACCTGTTCCCCCTAGGGATGTCACGAGAACCGATACTTCGGTACCAAGTCGATGCCAAAATTCTAAAAACGTGACGGTACTCAGTTTCTACTGTACCGAAGGTACCGTACGATGCCTGTAATCAGGGTCCGAAATTAACACCCACCAAGCGCCAAATGCGGGTGAATTTTCCGTTTGGCGAGCAACTCATTCAAGCTAAAGATATAAAGGCTGTAATCCTGTACACAAACATCTGTGTTTTCTTCAATGCTTTCAACCTTTGATGAATAAAAGTGCACACATTTAAAAAAAAAATAATGCACTAGCATGATTGAAAATGTTTTAATCATAAATTTTCAGGATTTGAAATCTCAGTCTAGCCAGCGTAATAGGTAATCAGTTACCATAAATCTGCTTCACTGTCTATATTTCAGCTTCCATTCAATATATTCATCTTCTCTTCCTTTTATTCATCATAGAAGTATCTGAGGCCTCCAGTCAGACTAAGTTGTTAATGTGCTTATCTCAGTGTGTGTCTGTACAGTACGTGTGCATGCACGCTGCCGCTGCTGCTGTGGTGTTGTCAGCTGATCATCTGGCTATCTGCCAAGCCTCCTGGGATTTGTATCTGGAGGGCAAGAAAATCCATCTGTTAAACAATTAGAAGCACTTTACGTGCTGTAATCTGGTGTTAATACACTATGCAACATTCTTTTGTTTTCAGTGCAGTTTGCCTGCAAATTTCCAATCCAGAACTCCTTTTTCTGTGTTTTCACTTCATTCTACTAATTGATTAATTGCATTATGACTTTACATGCCTATTATGATTATTTAAAATTAAAGAATTCTCAGCAAACCCCGTACACAAGATTACACAGATCTAAACATTTGTGATTGGAGGTTGTCATTACTGAAAGCTCATACAAAACATGACATGAAAATGTCTCGTATTGGATGTTTTGGCTGTCTGTTGTTGGAGTAGCTTTAGTTTTAGCTCTGCCAACCAACCGTGCCCTCTTTTTTCTTCCCTTATGGACGAAGGGGGGCAGCACAGTGGTGCTGTCGTCTCACAGCAAGAGGGTCGCAGGTTCAAACCCGGCTTGGGGCCCTTCTGTGTGGAGTTAGCATGTTCTCCCCATGTTAGCGTGGGTTCTCTCCGGGTTCTCCGGTTTCCTCCCACAGTCCAAAGACAGTCCAAATGCAGGTTAGGTTAATTGTTGACTCTAAATGTCCCGTAGGTGGGAATGTGAGCGTGAATGGTTGTCGGTCTCTATGTGTCAGCCCGGCGATAGTCTGGTGAGCTGTACCTTGATCGGCTCCAGCCCCCCCTCAAGACCCTGAATAGGGTAAGCGGTTACAGATAATGGATGGATGGATTTAATAGGGGTGGGGGGAAAAATCAATTCAGCATAGTATGGCGATATTTTGCTTGGCAGTATTGTATCGATATACAGACGTTTTACGGAAGAATTGATCTTTGATTATACAAACTATTAACCTCTTAACAATCCGACTGCCTTCCGGCAAGTATCTGTATCTTATTAGATAAAACAGATGTTGACAAACTGTATAATTTGCAGTTGGTACCATCTTGAACTATTGTGTTGGAGAGACGGAGTAGGTAGGTGAAGGGGAGGTGCCATTTTCTCTTGTTCCCTCCCTCCTGGTGAGAGTACCCTTCCACTGGAATGCACAAACATTCCAGGGCCGCTTGCTCACACGTCAACAGCTTCTTCAAACTCCAGCGGTGCCCCGTTAGATGGTGCTTATTTGTTCTTTTTTTGTTTTCTTTCTTTGTTATACTGTATGTGTTCTGTGTTGGGGCAAAATTGGTCTGACGCTCCCACAGTCAAATGTCATCTTGTGGATAGCTCATTGACACCAGTTTGAATGTGTGCACAGATAGATTTCTTTAGTAGTCCAATTTTAGGGCCCAGATGTTGCGGCAAAGTCAATTTCTGTGCTTCTGCGTGAGCCAAGGCTTATAATAGTTTTGTTTTGAAGTGGGCTTCACTGGGTGTGTGTTTGTGTCAGCTGGCAGTGAATTTCCAGCTGTTTTCTACAACGGCTGTGAAGATTATTGAGGCAGTAAAAGAGAAAGAAGTTGTAGTAGCTACACGCTTGATGTTGCTTCATTCATAGGTTTTCCACACAACTGGCAAACGTCTAGCGACACTCTAAGCAACTGCTGTCCTCTCCCAACTCTTCGCTTTGTAGATAAAGTAAATGTCAAGAAAAGTGCCAACCACAACCAGGACGAGATGGCTTCATCTAACACACCAAAATGTCCCTTATTTGTCAATGAATTGTTCAAAGTCAGTGTGAGTGAGATGAAGGAACTGTCTTGAGCATATGGATAAACAAGCTTTTCTATTCAGGGGTGTCATCGGCCATTTGTGATGGGCATTGTCGTGTCAATGACTTTTCCACACGGTGATGTTGATGTGTTGTTTTTAGTGTTTTGGTGTGATGTCTGGTGAGGGCTAATTGTCTTAGGATGCAATTATACGTATAAATACTAAGACAGGACAGAACAGCTCCACTGATATCCCATTCCAGTAATTGATATCACTGGGTACTTTTAGATACTTGATAGGGTAATGTGTAAGATAATGGGACATCCTGTGTCAGTGGCTGCGCAGTTTAAAGGGCAACTTCAGTGTTTTTCAACCTGGACACTATGTTTCTATGTTTTTGCCTCTAAGTGACAAATGGGGACAACAGTTTCTGAAACTGGTCCAGTATCAAGGTAGAACGCTGTAACTGGCAGCTGCAAAACAAGCTGAGAGGGAAAGTGAGCACCATCAGTGTAACGTTACGTCCACTAAAAGGGCTTGCTTTTGCCACTGACAGGCTCAGATTGGTATTATAAATGTCTGACAACATTATGGAAAGGACCCTACAGAGAAATAACACATTTTTCTTTACCTTTCTCTTGATCCGGTCTGTTTGTTATTGTGTCCAAGTCCCGCTCAAGGCTCGTTGAGAAATCTGAATATCCGTATACTCTGGCTCAAATGAATATGGGTGGCCATTGAATTCAAAGACCTCATCCACATTGTGGAAATCATCTAAATATTCAGCTATGACATCTTTCAGATAATCTTTTAGATAACACTAAGCTACACTTTCTGTACTCCAACACAACAAACACTGCCCAGCTGGCCACCATGGATGCATGCCACTATTCCACCGTTGTCGTCCGACAACACGTCACCTCGCCAGATTTCAGAACGAGACTTCTCTTTGAGCGAGACTTTTTCCATAACGTCAGACACTTATAATAACAATCAAAGCCTGTCGTGGCAAAAACAAGCACTTTAGTGGACGTAAATAACGGCGCCAGCTTGACCCAATAGCACCATATTGCTGCCCGTGATCAGCTGCCGTCTATAGCTAGGGTCCAGGTTGAAAAATACCTGTTAAGTTACCCTTTAACTGTCTTTCTGTAGAGAATTGACATATGCTGCTTGTTGTACAACAGTCCAGCAGCTTACCGTGGGCCTGACACTGTAAACTAGGGATGTCATGTCCCAGAGACTACTGTTTGAAAAGGTTCATGTTTGGTGCTAAAAGGGTCTTACCGGATGTTCAGAGCATGAAAACAGCACTGCCTTGAATGTTGCAAGAGGCTGTTGCTTCAGGTACCGGTGAGACGATGAAATACAATCCAGGAAGGGTGGTTTGAGTAATGGATCCCCCGACCGCCCTGTCACTCCGAGGACCCTGTGGCCGCTCATCTCGGTCACGGCTCTGCTCTGTGCCGATTCCACAGTGGACTGACTGAAGTCAGGACTGCAGGAGGAGGCTGAAAATGTACCTTTTCAAACTCTAAATTAAACTGACACCTAATTTAAAAAAGGGATGCACTCTCCGTATTTGAGGACATCCAGCTCTTGTTCTTATGGGGCTCTAAGGCATTCATTGTAAGTTGATTTGGACAAAAGCATCTGCCAAATAAATGTTATGCAATGTAAAAACTGATCAGATACTACACAGCAGTTTATAAGACTACAAGACACAATTTAAGGAAAGTTATCACGGTGTAATTTATTCTATCTTCTGTCTCCACAACCACAAAGTACACAGTATATAAATTAATCTATCAGGATTGTGTGCTTGCATGTATTTGGTTGGCCAACGCAGTGCTTTGTCTGCAAATCTTTTTCATCTTAAATGAAAGTAAAAATGGGAAGTACTTCAGTCCTTGAGCCTTCAGCATTAAATGTGCTTCATGAGGAGAACTTAACCTTTCAACTGGCTTAAACTATTGTGCAAGATGAGAAACTTGTTACTTGCAGTAAGAGGCAAAAGAGGAAGAAAACGGAGTTAAAGACCTCAGTATCGGGGGTGTGGTTTGATAATTATTTGGTATATTAGGCAAAAAAAAGGTGACTTTTGTTTGTGTGGCAAAATTCAGTTTTGCTGTTATGTAATTTAGAAACAAAATCAGGAGTGCGACTTGGTGATATTTTGCTCCTTATTTTGAAGGAGCCAATCGACGACACTGACCAAATCCTATATTCTGGTCAGTGGCACAATGGTGTGAATTGAGAGTGCACAGTGGTAAGACGGAGATACAAAGACTGACTTGTTCCACACAGTGACATGAAAGTGACGGAGTGCGAGTGTTGCCTTTTGCCAAATGTGAGCTGAATTAGTAACTTAAAGGAAAGCGACACAGAACCGGGGAGTGAAGGCCATGCTCCCATACAAGCTTTACAAACTATCCTTAAATCTGCACAGGATTCTCCTTGTGAAGCAGTAGCCTGCAGCAATGCATGATGTTATGTTTGAGGAAGAAGGTGGTTACTACGTCCAGAGCTTATTGCAGTTTCATTGCATAGAGTCACCTCTTGACACGTCTAGATCAGTAGATCTTAATGATGTTGTCTGTGGCAAACTACATTTCATACAATAGCTGATACATGGCACCTTTTTAGTTCCAATTTAATCACTGCGTCTGTAGAGCTCATTTACCACACAAAGAAAGTGTGGATATATTCAATTATGAGAAAGTTATAGTTTCAGTGTGTTAGCAATGCCAAGGCTCTTCTGTATACTTGACAAACGTGTGTCCAAAATTAGTAATGAGCCGTACACTGTGCTATTATTCAGTGCATCCCCTATATTTCACGATTAAAGGCCTTTACACACCGGGAGTAACTTGTTTTGAAGTTCCCCCCTGAAATATATGTATAACTGATCCACTTAGGAAAAGTGAAGAACCTGTAACTACTTCACAATAAAAGCCTTACAATGATTGCAACGCAGCAGGTAATAGAGATTTATGGGGGCTGATAAATTTGTGGGCACTTGGTCAAGATAGAGTGGATCAAAACACTGAAGAATTTCAGAAACTATTTCGTTGTTAAATAACTCTTAAAATCAGCCTACATATGCTATTAATAACTTTATATAGCACCTTTTAAAAACAGAGTTTACAAAGGTAATTTATTGCTTTCAACTGTTTTGTTTTTGTTTGAAAATGTAAATGAATGTAAATGATACCCAACTGAAAAACCTCCATCTCCTGTATGCAGGTATATGGTTGTTACTGTTACTATGGCCTGTCATTATGTAATCTGTCTTTGCAACCGTGACAAGCTGTGTAAGAGAACGGACAGCTTATCAGTCTCTTCTTTTGTAATGAAGTAATTCAGCAAACTACTGAAGTAGTGAACGAGTCGTTGCCTCAACCAAATATGCATGACGGTGGATTCGAAGGAACTCAAGTTACCTCTCATGTTGTTGACAGTAAAAGTGATATGAGGAAGTCAGGAAGACATAGGGTGTATAAACAAGACATTCATGTATGCACATGCCTAGTGATGAAGCACATAGCACAATATGTGTTGGACTGCACATGAAGTAAGTCGTTTCTGGTAAACATTTAAGGAAGACATTTTATGAACTCGGTATACAATTAATTATACAATTTTTTTTTTTACGATTTTGAAATTGTTTTTTTAATGCCAGAATCGATAAATATGCTTCATTTGAGTCTATGAGGAGGTAGAAGGAAGTTATCGCTTTTATTGTTGTAATCTGAGTAACGTGACGTCATATCTGTTCTGTATCCGTCAACGAGGAAGTAGAAAACGGTGGAGGGTCTGGGTGGATACGACCTGCACCCTCACAAACACTACACATCCAGTAAAGTGTGGAAACACTTTGGGTTTCACACATTGACAGGAAAAGCTGAGCTAGACATAACGGCTAAAGCTGCATGCTAACTCTGTCACGGACAGGGAGATGGATGGATCATGGATGTATAAAGAGAACGGAGCTGACGGGAGAGCTAGCGACGGACTTGGAGAAGTTAGAGGAAGTATACACGTGTGACTACGTCCGGTTTTCAAAATGAGGTGTTAACAAAAGGAACTGTATATACAAAATACATCTATGGAAATAAGATTGATTGGATTATATTCACCTGAAGTATAAAACATTAAATGTCCCTTGTAAATTGAAAAGAAAATACCATTAATTTGTGAGGGAAATGTCTTTATTCTTTGATTTTTTTGGTTGCTGGAAAAAAACATTATAAGTAATTCCTGACAATGACTGATATATTTGACTTCAGGACATCTCTGACTACACCCAGGCTGGAAATCAAACATTTTTACTGTATTAATTTAGATATTTTCCGAAGTAAATGTCCCTAGAAAAAATCACAATAAATCATAATATCGAATCGCAATACTTAAAAATAACAATACATATCGAATCGGCACCCAAGTATCATGATAGTATCGAATCGGGAGATAGTGTAGGTGAATCGTCCCAGCTCTAATAGTGACGAAAGAATCTGAATGAGCCCAGTGATGATGTGGTCTTTTAACTGAAGGAAGGAAAAGATGGTACAAACAAGTATTCGTTCAGCTCCATTAGACTGACTTTTTTTTTTTTTTATCTCTGTCTGTGTGTGTTTTGGCAGCATGCTAAGCAGCTGTGAATAGGAGCCATTGTAGTGTCTAATTAGTTTTTGACGGTGAGTCCTCCTCCAGGAGAACAGATGCCCTCTGCACAGTGTCAGATTTCAGCACACGCTATAAGCTTTTAAGAACGGCTAAAGTCATTATGTAGGAGGAGGTAGGCCTATTGGTTCCGATCTCACTTCCAAATACATCGCAGTGTGATGATGGTATGTTGTTGGAAAGAAAAAAGAGCCTATTCTCGAGCCTATTCGTGAATTGATGTGTTCTTATATGCTGCCAAATTTTAAGAATCCATAAAATGTGCCGGTACTTTCAGTCAAGACGAAAACAAAATGTTTAATTTTCTAACCTTTATGACTCAGATTTACTTTACTGACCATGTGTAGTTTTAAGAAAGCAGTTATATGGTGAAAAAAATCCAGCAGCAGCCTATAGGGGTGGTTGACATGACATTTATATGCCCTCAAAATGACATTAAGTTTTATCAAGTATGCGGTCACTTGGACTGTGTTTTACATTCTTGTTCCTATTATTGACATAACAGAGAGAGGAGCCTCACTGTTTCCTGAGCTCCTTCCCTTTTGCAGCGTTGCCAGAACTGCAGTGGAGTTGGTTCCTCTCTTGCAGTGTTTATAACTGATCTGCCTATTTGTAACGGCGGGCTTCATATATAAATGTCAGAAATATATAATATGATGTATAATATATGAGATATCTTTTTGCCGGTATTGCGTTCTCTTGCACATATCAGAATTCAAGAGCATGAACACTAATTACCGTAGTTTTGGTCCTTTAAGTAGTATGTTACACTCCTTTTTGTCAAAGTTACCCATGCGTTTTATGGTAGAAGCATTGTATTAATCCTTGAATTTCATTGCGACTACATGACCAAAATATGTGTATATTTTTTTTAGTTGTCAACTACAGCGGAAACCGCTTATAGTGATCCCGTCTGCCGGGTCAAATTGATCACTATAAGCGGATGATTATTATAACAGTATAGTTGTTGTTGTGCATCATATCTCACGCAGATTACCATCTAATTGAATGAATACAAAGTAATGAAACTGACCACTTCGCTTTTTACTGGCTCACTTCCTCTCCCTCTTCCCTCACCGAGGATGAGGCATCTCCGTCTTTGGCCGGCTCTGCAGCGCAAGCGTGCATGCAGATGAACAGCGCCCCTTTTGCCGGGGCTCCTCGCTCACTCACCCGGTAGCGGCATGGAGGGAGACGGGCGCCGGTCTGCATGAGCTGCCGCAGAGCCGGTTGAGGATGGGAAAAAGTTTCACTTTGGGGGCATTACGTGACCAGGCATTGGCAATCCATTTTCCCCGTGCACATTTGTTTTTCATTCAGAGATCACTTCCCGTTTCCCGTCATGATCTCAATGTGCACAAAGCATCAGCCTCAGGTATCCAGCTGGACAGCAGACGGTCAACGAGGCAAAGTATCAAGGGAGTAAAATAAAAAACAAAACAAAAATTCAACCAACGTTAGTCTAACGTAATTTTAAAAATGTTTTTCCAGATGTTGTCATGCATGAAATCCCCAAAATGAACACTGTAAGCTGTGATACTTGATCACTATAAGCAAATTATTTAAACAGTACTTGTATAGGAATGATTCTGTCCCAAGCTTTTTGATCACTATAAGCGGTTGATCGCTGTAACCGTGATCACTATAAGCGGTTTCCACTTTATTTAAAGGAAAAAAGAGTAAAAATTCTCTGATTGCAGCTTCTTAAATGCTAATATTTTCTGGTTTCTTTACTCCTCTGTGACAGTTAACTGAATATATTTGAGTTGTGGACAAAACAAGACATTTGAGGACGTCATTTTGGGCTTTGGGAAACTGATTGTCATTTTTTCACCATTTCTGTCATTTTATAGACCTCATGTACTCGTACTCGCAAAACGGCTCCGATATAACGGCACCGATACCACTGAACGGCAGCGCGACGTTAACCTCTCGTCACCATCTTTCGGGTCCTCACGCAGGGTTTTGCTTGCACCCTCTGACTCGCGCAGGTCCGTGTTTCAAGACGGGTCGGGTGGGTTGCCGACATCGCTGCAGACCTCTGGCGCCTTTTATGTGGGCCGCGGCACGACACAGTTAGGGCGCACTGATGACAGTACGCCCCGGTCGACAGTCGCACCGGGAGCAGGAAGCCCCGTCACGGTGCGACAAGGTCGGGCAGGGAGCGCTGTAAAGCTGCGGCCGCGAGCCACCTTCGCCCCGAGCCTTTCATAGCCGACCTAGAGCCGGTGGCGGCGCACCGCCTCGTATGCGGGACTCCCCAGCCTGCCGTGTATCGCTCACACCCTCCAGCTGGCTGTTAACGAGGGTCTTTTGGCACAGAGAAGTACTCGTATCGGTACTCGGTATCGGCGAGTACCCAAATGTAAGTACTTGTACTCGGTCTGAAAGTGTGGTATCGGTGCATCCCTAAAAAAAGCCCTTATGAACATAGAATCCAGCTGAAAATCAGTTTTGAAAAACATTTTGTGATGAAAATCCCAATATTTAATGTTAAAATGTATGCAAGTTGCCTTCAGAAGAGGAAAATTGCTGTGTTGAAACATTACTAATTTTGCTATTCCAGTGCTCACACATATTTCTTAATTATATTATAATACAGAAATGAGTCTCTGTCTTAGTGCCACAAAGGTGCTGGGATATTCTTCTCCGGGGAGGCTGAATGCTGAAAATGACAGTACAGTTATCCTTGGAAAGCTTTTCTGTGTGTTCCTCTGTGTTTTGGTACGCTGTTCCTTTAATAGGTTGGCACACATATTCGTGTACCCCCCCTTTAATCCCCTCCCCTGTTCTAAGGCTTACAGAGCAGCTCAGTCCACTCCGAACCAGCATGTCGCTCATCTACACTCACTGAGCCATACACCAGTTTACGCTGCTGCAGGGAGAAATGGGATCAGGCTTTAATGCCCATGGCTGCAGTCGCATGTATACCAGCTTATAACTCTACTGTATTCAATCTGCATATTTATTTATCTATAAATTTGGGGATTAAACTTTTAAATATATTGAACAAATTAACACAGAATTGCAGCTTGATGTCTGCACCCTTCTCAACTACTTAAATATGATTGAGGACCTATGAAGATAATAAGGTGTTTATTGTATTGGGGCTATTGTATTGTATTGTATTGCTCCGTACTTGTCTACATGTTCTCATGTTCACCTTGGTTATGTATTATGTATGTATCATCCCATATATGGAAGTGCCAGCTTCACTTTCATTATTCTAAAAAAACGACCATGTGACTAATATTATAGTACTTCTATTATAGTACTTTGTTTGCATGTGACCAGTTTGTGAAGTGGGTGGGCACATGCATGTTAAGCAGTAGGTGGGAGTATCTGTGGGTTGGTTTTGATGGGTCGGATTTCAAGATTATAATTTTTTTTACCATGTAGACCACCACACGGAGGAAGGTTTTCTCTTTTTCTGCTTCCTTTTCTGAAGTTATTACAAGTTATTACATATAATAATATGTATATATATATATATATATATATATACACTCACCGGCCACTTTATTAGGCACACCTGTTCAATTGCTTGTTAACACAAATAGCTAATCAGCCAATCACATGGCAGCAACTCAATGCATTACGTCATCTAGACGTGGTGAAGACGACTTGCTGAAGTTCAAACCGAGCATCAGAATGGGGAAGAAAGGGGATTTAAGTGACT
>CAKALU010015003.1:1168-25317 GCA_916700995.1 Hozukius guyotensis
CCCCCCCCCCCCCCCCCCGGACAAGGAGGCTATGGATGATAATGTATAGCTCTACAGTTTATATTAATCAATGTCCAGTTGTTCATAAAAAGTCAGCAGCATGATGAATGGGAGATAATGAGTGGAAAATGTATCTAGATTTGATATCAGTATATGTCATAATATTAGTATTATTACTATATGACGTCATCATTTCATTCCGCAGCCTTGGATCCAGTGTGTTTGGTCCATCGTATGAGTCTGCAGCTGCGCACACTTGTCCAGCATATAAAGAATGAGTCAGTGTCAAGCTGGTCCCTATAAATAATTAAAAAAAAACATACTTCCGCTACATACTTTTCAAAATAAAAGCCCTGACTTTAAGACACATCCATTGTGTGCACACCCTGCTTAAATGTTTTGCTTTTATTAAGACAAGCACAGTTTGGTTTCCGGTCTTATATTCTCACTCTCCCTTGGTGTTTTTTTTTGACGCACAAGAATGGAAGTGTGTAATGAAAAATGTCATGTTGATGCAGAGACTGAATAGACCCAAATATATATCATCCGAGAGAAGAAACGGGTGGGTCTAACCCAAAATACCCGTCATCCTCCTACAATGGGCTGTGGTGGGAGATCGGCTCGACTCGGAGAATCGTCTTGCAGCTGTTTAGAGAGCCGAAGATAGGATCAAGACGAGTCCATGCCGGTGGCCTGACGCGCTTTTTGTCTCTGCTGCGCTTCTCGGCTCGGTGCCACCGTGCGTAAATGCGGTCGAAGGTGCACTTTAAATGTTGAAATTCAGCCTTTTGTCTTGCATCGTGGTCGAGAATCGGGTTTCCTCACAGTCCCGCTGAGTGGATGGAGTGAATTGTGCAAAAAAAAAAAAAAACCCAGACCCGCAGTTTCGGTTTTTCCAGTGTGTGATGATAGGAGACACAATGACGCTCTTGTCTCTTCTGGGTCGGATCATGCGTTATTTTCTCCTCAGGCCGGAGACTTTGTTCCTGTTGTGCATCAGTCTGGCGCTGTGGAGCTACTTCTTCCACACGGACGAGGTGAAAACCATCGTCAAGTCCAGCCGGGACGCCGTGAAGATGGTGAAGGGGAAAGTGGCGGAGATGATGCAGAACGACCGGCTCGGAGGCCTCAGCATCCTGGACGCGGAGTTCTCCAAAACCTGGCAGTTCAAGAACAACAACGTGGCCGTGTACTCCATCCAGGGGAGGAGAGATCACATGGAGGATCGCTTCGAGGTGCTCACCGACATCAGCAACAAGAGCCACCCGTCCATATTCGGGATATTTGACGGTCATGGTGGAGAGGTAGGTAGGCTGGGATGTGAGGAAACATTTCATTATGATGCAGACGTAAAGAGCTGCTGCTGCTGCTGCATCATTTGGATTCAGAGCAGGTATAGAGAGACAGGGAGGAAGTTCACTGTAATAACTGCTGCTTTTTGGGCATACTCAATAAAACCTATTCTAGAA
This sequence comes from Hozukius guyotensis, assembly GCA_916700995.1. Taxonomy (NCBI): domain Eukaryota; kingdom Metazoa; phylum Chordata; class Actinopteri; order Perciformes; family Sebastidae; genus Hozukius; species Hozukius guyotensis. The sequence goes on from CAKALU010015003.1 coordinate 2,638, forward strand.
TAGAATAGAAAGCGTTATTGTCATTGTATTAAATACAACGAGATTCACAGTTGCCACTTCTGGTCAGTGCTTTAAAACAAATACTTGACAAGACCAAGTGTTACACTAGAAGTATAAAATATAAAAATAGATGTAATGTAAACAGAGGTAATTGTACTTGTAAAATAGGTAGGGTAGATGTAATAAATAAAATGTAAACAAAGTTGCACTTGAGGTGTATATTGCATCAAGGATATATTGCACAGACAAATGTATTTCACATTCAGTGTATTAATATTGCACAGATTTATTGTTTGTTCATTGTCCGTATAATTGTCTAATCCCACAATGGAATTTAGGGACATGTATTATGGCATCATATAAAAGTATTATGGGGAGGGACATTAATGTGATATTAGGCTAAGAAATAGAAAATAGCAATAGGTAGGATAACTCTCTGCCAGGTTTCTATAGGAAGTTAACAGGTATTCATACTATAGGATAGGGCAAAGATATGCCACTTGAGTTCCTCACTTCACTCCATTTTCAAACAGAACAACCCCCCTCCCCTCTCCATCTTTGTATTCTTTTGTGTGAACACCTCCTCCGTCCCCACTGCCAATCAGGGAGTTGATTTTGGATTCACCACAAAGACCTTGTGAGTGTGTGTGTTTGTGTGTGTGTGCGTGCATGGGGGGTAGAGATGTGTGTGTGAAGGTTTTGTCTCTTTCCTCCCCTCCCTCTGTGTTGTCAAGGGTCAGTGGTTTCTCATGGCTTCCTTCAGACCACGTGTCCTGTGCGCCATCTGTCACACCACCACCCCTGACCCCCCAGAGGTTTTCAGTGTGGGACATATTTCTCTGAATGATACTGGTTTAGTTTCATATTTAAAGCCCAGTCTTCTTCTTATTTTTTTTTTTCATTAACAACATAATAACAGATATTAAAGGTTGAAAGCAAATCTATGGTGACTCAAACAAAAGTGTGAGAACCATAAAAAAAGGGTTTCCCAGAGCCCAAGTTGACGTTTTCGGATTGCTTGTTTCGCCTGGCCAGCAATCCAAAACCCAAAGATATTCAGTTTACCATCACTGACGGCAAATATTCACATTTGAGAGGCTGGAAGCAGTGAAGTTTTGGAATTTTTGCTTAAAAATTACTTTATTTCTTAGGGTTTCTTAGGTTTCCCTTGACTACAGGAGATTTGTTAGTCTTATGCTTATTTTCAGGTGTATACTTGTATTTTGGGTTTCTACTAGAATATGTTTACATGTTTTAATGTTCAAAAAAAGCTTTATTTTTTTCATAACGGTTGTGCTGCAGCACCTCTTGTCAGCCTCTGTCTGAAACGCTCTGATTGAGCTTCTGCCATTCATCACTGTGTCTGACATGCTGTCCATCTACATGTTTTCATTTGATTACAGAAAAATACTTAAGGATCTATGTGTTCTCTTTTTAAAAGATTAGTTGCAAGAGTTGTCGCTTGTGTAAAACCGTAGAGAAGCAGACAACAAACAGAATAGAGGGTGTTTACCCTTCCAAATCCTTCTATCTATTCCTGTCCCATAAACAAATATTTACCTTTCCTGTCCGTCCTGACATCTCTCACTCTTTCTCCCTCATTTTCACTCTTTCTATCCTGCAAGTTTTCCTCCCTTTCTATACTCAAATGTGTATCTCTGTGCATATGTGTGTTCATATTTGTTAGCTTGTTTGTCCCATCTTTTTATGTTTTATTTTATCTTTCAGTAGTCACAGTCAAATAGGGTTTGGGACTGAAAAAGAACGGGCTACTCCGACATCGACCTCAGCTATTATAGGGTCACGGGCATCAATACACAGACGTCATCCTGAGATATGGAAACACACACACACACAGTTCCCGGTCTAAAAACTATTAAGCACTAACAGTAAATGCAGCGATGAGTGATGTTAAGGGGCATTTGGGAAAGCTGTGTTTACCTTCTGGGACTCTCAATGCTAATGATGTTGTCGGGATATCCTAGGACATCTATTTGCATTTTTATGCAGTTTGGCAGAACTGTAAACACACTCTCACACAAACATCCCCAATATTAAATGAAGCGATGCCGCCAAACTAAATATGGGCCGCTAGAACAGGCCGTTTCTGGCAGTGCTGTGTGTTCCAGCCTCCTAAAATATGCAGGAAATTTCTCAAACATGTTTTTCTTTTTACTGTATTTTTATCGAGGCTGTGAGTTATGGCCCAGAATTATAAAAAGGTCAGCACAAGCTGCTGCTCCCCTTTTAGCATGATTTACTGAGACTGGTGAAGCAGGAACTTTGACTAGTTTACTACTTTAAGAGGCTTTCACACTACTATACTGCATTAAATTGAATTTATAGTTATAAACTGACTCTAGGGGCAAATAGGAGCATCGATGTTAATAAAAGATCCACAATACAGATTAATCAATCTTTAATAAAGTTGGTCCAACAGTGAGTAATTTATGAAGTCTGTAACTGCCCTGGCATTTTCAGCTGTTTACGACGAATGGAAATTCACACTTGAAGCTCTTTTCCTGATCGAGGCTCACTGAGTGCATCTCTCTCCAATTAACTAAATGAATGAGTATACTTATCCAGCAAAAGGGAAAGAGAGAGAGAAAGGGGGAGTGGGGCAGCAGGAAGAGATGGTCACAGTCTAATGATCATTGGGAATATCATAATCACTTTCAGGTCTCCTTCCCTCGCTGTTTTTTTACTCCCAATTCCATTTTAAAAAGGACCAGTCTGTAGCATTTAGGGGGATCAAATGGCAGAAATGGAGTACAATATTAATATGTATGTTTTCTTTAGTGTATAATCATCTGAAAATAAGAATTGTTGTGTTTTCGTTAGCTTAGAATGAGCCGTTTATATCTGCATAGGGAGCGGGTCCTCTTCACGGAGTCCGCCACGTTACACCACCATGTTCCTACAGTAGCCCAGAACGGATAAACCAAACTCTGTTAACTTTTCCTGCTTGGGCCAGAAGTCCATAACGTTCGCTCCCGTCGCCACCGCTCTCTCTCTCTCTCGCTCTCTTGCTTCACCACTCAGTTCCCACGTAAATACGCACTCTAAGCACTCTACTCTTACAACAACTGGCTCTAGAGAGGACCATTCACGTTTTTGCGTCGGCCACCGTAGCTCTCCAACACGCTTGGCACACGGGAGAGGCTTCAGTTAGTTGCAATCTCCTCACTTCACCGGTGATACTGCCAGATCCTACACACTGCTCGTTTAAATAATGACAAACATTTTCAGTATTATTGTGGTTGTCAGTTTTAGTTATGAATAAAATGTAGCAGAGTTTTAAAGACTTGCAACATGTGTTTATCTATGCTCGGGTTTCAGATGTATTTTGGTATATTCATAAAAAGTTTTAGTACTGAAGGGTAAAAATTACAATAAAACACAAACTGAAGGTCTACTTGTGCTGTACTGTATATAGCACATCATCAGAACATGAGAAAAGGGGAACAGTGAAGCATGTAGATACTGTGGAATGGCCCAAAGTGCCGTAATTTCCATAAGAACTGCGAATATGAAATATGTACTCCGTATCAACCGAGATATTAAGACGGTATATCATTTTCCCATTTTAGATTTGATTCAACAGCATTAGCATAATGGAGATCTTGGCAGAGAAAATACGGGAAGAAGCAGATAACTAAGTGCAGGAGGAGGAGGAGGAGGAGGAGAAGGAGGAGGAGGGCAAGTGGGCTGAAGGATGAGGAGGTTGTTCAATAATTCAGCACAGAGCACCTGCTGTATGAAATGGAAAAAATGTCTAAATTAAAGTTGTATTGGACCATATTACCTTGCAACCACAGATACAACATTATTTATTCTATTCTGGTGACCTGTCAAACTGCATATGTATAATACAGTGCAGCCAGTTATATGAATAAAAAGAACATGTTTTTCTCGTTTAGTAGAATATGAAAGCACCAAATATAACCCTAACCCTTTTGGGTTCTTGGGGGCAGCAGAACAAGCTTTAAACACAACATTTTGACATATGCATACAGTATATGCACATACATATACTGTATATAATTTATATACACCTGATAAAGTTGTTATGAGGAACATGTTGGCAACAAAATGTATTTACACATCCAGACTGAACAACATTAGCTAGTTGAAGTTGTTTAACTCTTCTTTCAGCTCTGTTTTAGGAATTAGAGAAATATCTTTTCCTTTAGTGTCTAAATGCTTCACTATGATCACCAGCTAGTCGCTAACTGTGTCTGCCCACTATTTGGTGCAGGGCAGGTAGACTCTGGGGTGGATTAATGCACAGGCTGGCCTAGGCTGCAGCCTAGGGGCTCCATATTTGCAAGGGCTCCAGATTATTTTAAATTATTTAAATGTACTTAAGAGAAAAAAAGAACAACCTTTACCCTTATTTGCCCATAAGAAACAAAAAGTCACTGCTACTGGTCAGAATAGCAGCAATATGTCAGAAAGCAGGTATGATCGCGGAGCACAAAAGCACTACGGCTGAAAGAACACCGTGACCAAGATCTACTAAAGAAAATCCCTTAGGGCTTTTTAAAATTTTACTAAGGCTTAGAGTAACGGCTGTCTCAATGTGTGTGTATGCTCTCTGAGTGTGTACCTGTGGGCCGTGTAATATTCCTAGCACACTTTTACACATGGCATGATGAGAAGGGGGCTCCCACACAAAGAGTAGCCTATAGGGGCCCCTGACCACCTTAATCCGCCACTGGGTAGACTACAGTGTTCAGCAGAGCTTTTTAAGATGAAAACAGTTTCCTGCTTCGACCGAATGCTGACGAGAGAAGTCGAGTGAAAAGTCATGGGCTGAAAGGCGCTAAGCTTTCTGTAAGAAAAGGGGAACTGCACAGTTGGGTGTTAATTATCTGTGGGTTTTTCGCTATAAGTGGCACCTTTTACTTTACACACATTATAAGAATATTGATTCGTGCAGTTTTAAGGAATAATTTGGCTGTAAACTCCATGACTTTAGATATTGTCTTAAAATCTTGTAATATAATGTATGAGTTTCACAAGCAGTAAAATCTCTTGCAGTTGTCTATGTATTACTGACATAAAGTAGAGTGTAGTTTGATATTTCTGAACTTCTAAACTGATTTGAAATCATTGACACCGAAACAGCTCGGTGCTTCTTCCGCCGTCTAACCCTCCCCGTGTCTCGCACCCCCTGTCTGCCAGGCTGCAGCTGACTATGTGAAGGCCCACCTGCCAGACTCCCTGAAGCAGCAGCTGCAGGCCTTTGAGAGGGAGAAGAGAGAGAGCTCAAACTCTTACGGCAGCATCCTCGAGCAGCGCATCCTGACTGTGGATCGTGAGATGCTGGACAAGCTCTCTGCCAACCACGATGAAGCAGGTCAGTAAGGGGGAGGAGAGTGGTGGGAAGTGTCTGTATATGTATTTGTCTGTGTGTGTGTGGTGAGGGGACAGATGAGCGTTTTGGGAAATGAAAGTAACAAGCTGAGATGTATTGCGAAAATCCCACCCACACAGAAACAGATATATGTTAGAAAGTGTTCGCAGACGTGTCCTTTTGATGCACTTTACATGTAATGTAATACATTTTAATCTAAAACATTTGCATAAAATGTTGTGCAGTTGTAAAGTAGAGATGTTAAAATTACATCTTTAAGCCCTCGTTCATTCGGCATTCATGCCTCTTACAGCACACGTCAGCGTGTAACAGCACCTCGGCTATCAAACAAAATCTCACAATTTCCTGTACAATATCCTCTCAGTCAGCGCAATGCCTCCCAGCTGACATTACTTACCTCTTTGATGGGTTCTTGCTCTACTCTATAGTGGCCTCTTTCTTAGGCTCGAACCAGTCCATTTCATCACACTCTAGTTCCTCTTCTGACATGAACATCTGGACAGAATTTTGAAGCTGAATAAATTCTTCCACACTGATAAAAAATATCCTGCTTGATCTACTTTAAAAAATGATGGCAAATTTTTGCATCACATAATTATGCAGATCTAGAAAGACTAGTCTTTGATAAACTACTTAATTTTTTTGTATGTAAAAAAGTACATTTGCAAGTAAAGTAAACTTGATTTTAGCATTTCTCTAGTGATTTTTTGAGTGCGTGATGTACTTACCTGAGACAGTCAGTGTCCTACAGGCAGGGAAGGAGGGACAGCAGTCCAAGGCCAGAGGTCAGCTGTGTTGCAGGTTGCTTGCTTCCTCACAGTCCATAGTCAACTTTACACCTCACTCGATAGCAGTCCTCTCCCTGAAACACAGAAGAATGAGAGCCAGCAGTGTCTGCTGCACGTGGCACAAGAACGCTCTGTCTATCAAGCAATTTGTAAGTTGTGCACTTCAGTGTCCTCCAACGTTAACCCAAGGGCAGGTCACTTTCCAGTCTGATCGATCATAACACTCGCTACCCATATGTTAACATTAGCTTCAAATTACACTACAGCCATTAGGCTAGTTTATAGCCACATGCTAAAGTTAGCTTTAAATTACACTAGAAGCAACTATTTTATAGCCACCTGCTAATGTTAGCTTCACATCTACAACAATATGAAAACTGGAAAGACTAGCCTATAGTATCAATTTAGCTAACTTTATTCTTACCTTAAAGTTGAGTCTGCGCGTTCCTCTTCGTTTGACGTGAAGTTCAGAAAGTAACGTCGACGAGGCTCCTGGAGTACTGTAGCCTACAGTAGTACAGTGGTTCCTAAGCTTTTCTCATCAAGGACCCCTAAACTGACCCAAATTAGACCACGGACACCCATTTCATAAGATTTGCTCCCAGGGTCTCCCATCTGATATATCTTTGCTCTTAGATGTTTTATTACAGAAAGTGTAAGAAATTCATGACCAAAATAGTCATTCATTCTGTCATTGTGTTAGTTATGGATGGAATTATAGTGAAAATAAATGATTACCCTTTTTGCCTCACGGAGTCCTGGAGATCCCCGGACCCGGACCCCACTTTAGGAACCACTGGCCAGGGTTGCACGATTATGGCCAAAATGATAATCACGAATATTTTTGATCAATATTGACATCACCATTATTTATCACGATTATTCATTGATTTTAGGGACAACTTATTTTTATTGCACTGTCACATTAAATAAATATCACACTGTTTTCACTTCCATGCTGTGCTACATTCCTGCTAATGTACAAATTAGGGCTGCATGATGTTGGAAAAACTGACATTGCAATATATTTTTTCTGCTATATGAAAACATACAGGAATATTCACCCTACCCTTTTGCTAGCTACATTTTAAAGTTAAATGCGTCAATCTGGTGCACTTTGAGAACAAAATTAGCAAAATTAAGAAGATAGATAAACAATGTTATGCTCTTAATTTAATCATAAAGTAAACACATTGGTTGTATAGGTAATATTTATCCCCAAATGTAAAGCCAAAACATCTCAATCACCATGGCTTGCTGTTAGTTTAGGAAGCGCTTGATTTGATATGCAGCAGAGTTTTCTATGAGCAGAATACGCATTTTAAATGTCAATATTGCAGGCGATTATGTTCATCTAATTGTGGGAAGCCAAAATTGTGATCGCGATTAATATTCGATTAATTGCAGCCCTACCAAGTACTTTGGTTTTTTATTTTGACATACTCCTCCCACTTCACATTCAGGTCTATATTTGGAACAGAGTAAATAAAACAATATCATTGTTTGTTGTGTGGCTGTAGCAAACCTATGACGATTGGCTGGGATTACTAAATACATCGTGTTGAGGAGTTGAACAAATGCAGATTAATTAAAAACTAGACTCATATAAAGATAGCCTACAAACTTATATTTTTATTGTTAATATTAGACATTTAAGTAGGCTATGCTACATTTTGCTCAGATTTATATTTTCAGTGCAGTAGCCTATTTTCTCAAGTATTCACATTTCAGCTTTATGGTATGTTGGTCAGATTTGCAAATTCATCATCCATAAGAGCTTGAATCTCATTCTGTTTACATGTCAACACTCCCAGTTTTCCTCTGTGAGAGCACAAACAGGTGAAAAGGGTCATTCATACAGTCAAACTGAACCGTAGCAATTTATTAGTAACCAGTTGTCCACAGATGCTGCTAACTTGTACATGAACGCTATGATTTTCTCACACCTGTCATATTGTATTACCACTTGGTCCCAAGCAGGAAAAAACATTTTTAGGCCCGTGCACAGTTCATACAAAAGAACTCTTGGACAAAAAGCCTACGAGGTGTCATCACCGACAAATAATTAGTACAGCCTTTTGATAATTTTGTCTACCTTGCAAACTCCTGTTTAATGTACAAAAAATGAGTCTGCTTCATATGCTCAGATAACATCCTCTACTAGAGGCAACTGTGTAGCACAGCACAGGTCCACTGAACTTGGCCGGTCAGCTTTCTCCATTAGAGCTGCACACTTTTGGAACACAATACCCACAATGCTCTACTCTCTCTAGTTTTAAATCATAGCTCAAATCATGGCTGAAAGCTAACCAATCATGTGACCATTTTTAGTTTTGTATGGTGCAATGTTTATTCTCTGTAACCCTGTCTGAATTTGAACATGTTATGCCATAACTCTTCTATGGACTGATGATGAAATTTAGCTATCCAGCCAGCTCAGGGACAGTCAATGACTGTCCATTGTCCCTGTTACATAAATAAATAAAATAAATAAATAAATCTATTTCAGTAGAGTCATCTCGATTTCAGCAGCCTCAGCGGGCTTCTCCACAACAGGCTCGTCCAGCTGTTCCTTTAAATCTGACATCCACACAGCAATAAACAAAGAAATATCACAACACACCATTCATAATATCCGACTATTGATCCAGTAGCGCTGATCAGACTCACTGATCCAATAGTAGCGCTCCTAAATAGCGCTTCAATACACAACAGCAAATCATCCAGTGGGCATCCAATGACAAACAATTCCTTATTTAACTTGAACACACAATGATCGCTCCGGCACATGATGCACATCCAATATCGTTTGTTTTACCTGATGTCCCGAAGTCCAGTTGCGTCTGTTACTTCCTCTTGATCGCTTGTTTTAATTCCAGTCATGTCCAAGGAATAGTGCGAAAAAAAGCCAACGTTTTGTAACTTAACATAGTGACTATTCCGTTTCCAAAGTTAGAGCCACTACCCCAGCAGCAGAAGAGTTGTTTTAAAGCATCTTTTGTTGTAGATCCAGGCACCATTTGTTCGTTGTTTGAAAATAATAAATAAAGTCAGATATCCTACCGAACGTTGTAGATCAATTAACAATGTCAGACTCAAATATATGTATGTGAAAGAAGATTATTAGACGGTATTAGATGTATAGAAGATGATACTGATAAGATAACATGGTTAAAAAAGCTGTGTTTGGTCTCAACTAAAGCTAGCTCTTCCTCTTTCCCAGCATGTTTCCAACTTCCGTTTGTTAATTATACCACACCCCCAATTAATATGAGTGTAGCCAATCAAAATCAGTGAATCAGAACTATAATAATAATAATAACAATAATAATAATACTAATCATAATAATAATGATAATACTAATAATAATAACAATATTATTATTATTATTATTATTATTATTATTAGGTAACACTTCATTTTACAGGTCCGCAAATTTCATGGTAATTAGTCGATAATTAGTAAGTAACCTATTTGAAATGTCTTTGGAATTACTGCCGAATAACCCCAATATTTACCTCAAAATGTATCGAAAAATTACTTTATGATAAACATTATTTAATAATTATATTCCACTATTTCCCAATAGCTGGTAGTTTATTTAATACATTTCCAAGAAAACAATACAACGTTAATTGATATGCTTTATTTCCATGTCTGCTGATGAATAGATAATAATTAGCAAATAACTTATTTGAAATTTCTTAAAAAAGACTCCCTGAATCATTACATTAGCTACCAGGTTCCATTTGTGTAGACAATAAGTCACACAATGGTGTCTTATATTAGTTTTGGTTTTCCATCTCCGATGAAGAGCAGCGCACAGCCGCTTCTCAAGCCTAAGGGCCCTATTTTAACGATTATATGCTATTTTAGCATATAATTACTAAATAATGTTCATAATAAAGTAATGTTTGATAAATTTTGAGGTAAATATTGGGGTAATTTGGCAGTAATTCCAAAGAAATTTCAAAAAGGTTACTTGCTAATTATCACCTAATTACCATGAAATTTGCAGAGCTGTAAAATGAAGTGTTACCAGTTTTATTATTATTATTATTATTATTATTATTATTATTATTATTATTTAGATATAAACAAAAACTGCCATTTGGGCTCCTACACACTCCACTTGTAATACCTGAGAAGAGTGAGACCGCTGTGTTGTAACATTATGCTGCTGTTATATTATATTATGCTGTAGTTGATACTCTTTGCTCTGATGTAAAATCCAGAACTGCGCTTCAGATGGATCAGTTGGTGGCATTTGATACAAGAAGCTGTTGTTTTTGGCCTATTGTTTTTCATTGTTGATTTCTATACGACTTATTTTAATCAGTTCATATCCATTGTGCTTGTTTTACTATTGACCAACGGATCAACAAGATTCTCAAGTGGCCTCCCTGCCGGTTGTATCACCTTATCATTTGCAGTTTGCAGCATTTAGTTATTACATTTTTCTTTCACAAATATGTAGATCACATTTTAAAGGTCAACCATTCCTATATGTCACTATAGGTTACTGTACATAAAGTCTGTTCTTTATAAATCACTGTATTTATTATAGTGTGGAACATCAATGAAAATAAAATAGTGGCAGATATTATCATACCAGAGATCTCTTGACATTTTCATCCCTGGAGATAATATATTTACTGACATTTTGGACTTGGTCCGAGACTCATTGTTATCTTAGCCTTCTACTGCCACGGTTAAATACTGTATCACATTAACCAACTTTCTGTCTCTTATTTGCTCTCAACAGCAACCATAAGAAACACATTAAATCTGGCACAAATAGTACTTGTACATACTTGGTATGGATTATTTTTACTTGCAACATAGGTGCAGTGTGACAGCAAAAAATGATGAAAACAATTTAATACAATGTTTTGTGAACCATCACAGCCTAAAAAAATATGTTATGATGTGATTAACCCCAAGTTTCTGTTACTCCCGGTGTTTAAGATAAACATGCAACCAGATTTGATTCAGATTTGTTGGAGCATTTACTAAAAACAGCTTTCTCCTCTCATTTTTGTCTTTCTCTTCCATATCTCCCGTGCAGGAACGACATGTCTAGTAGCGCTGCTGTCAGACAGAGAACTCACAGTGGCCAACGTTGGAGACTCTCGCGGTGTGTTGTGTGACAAAGATGGGAACGCTGTTGCGCTATCACACGACCACAAGCCGTACCAGCTCAAAGAGCGCAAGAGGATCAAGAGGGCAGGTAGGTACACGATGAGAAAAACAACCCTGTAATATAAAGCACATACTGACTGTACCTGCACTGCCCTGTCATGTGGATGAATTTAGGGTCCTTGGTTGCCATCTGTTGGTCTATTTAGGAACAGCGTTGTGTTAAAGAAAGCACAGATTTAGCTGACATAGATACTGAAGCTGTGTGATTAAAGGATTTCCTCAGGTGAGCTTTGTTAATTAATTCATCTCAAATCGATCCGGTATTTAAAACGTCAGCTTGGTTCGGCTCAGTTGCAGCTCAGTTTGGTTTCCTGTCACGCATACTCATGATTTGGATTGATATACAGCATGTAACAGATCATCAGACTGTGCTTAAACTTTTTCATTCTTCTTCACTTCCAGGAGGTTTCATCAGTTTTAATGGATCCTGGAGAGTCCAGGGGATCCTGGCTATGTCCCGCTCTCTAGGAGACTACCCGCTGAAGAACCTCAACGTAGTCATCCCCGACCCCGACATCATGACCTTTGACATGGACAAGCTGCAGCCAGAGTTCATGATCCTGGCGTCAGACGGCCTGTGGGACGCATTCAGCAACGAGGAGGCCGTTCGGTTCGTTCGCGAGCGCCTGAACGAGCCTCACTTCGGCGCCAAGAGCATCGTCCTGCAGTCTTTCTACCGCGGCTGCCCCGACAACATCACCGTCATGGTGGTGAAGTTCAAGAGTGGAGCTGGGGGGAGCAGCAAGGGGGGGGATTAGGTCAGGGTCAAGTTTAGAGCTCACAGTGTGCTTTCAATGATGGAGCAGCGAGTGTGATATCTGGAGGGAATTAAAGTATGGACACTGAGAACTGTACAAGTGCACACACACACATACAGACATACGCACACATGCAAAAACACGTAAAAAATAAAGTTTTGTTTTGTTTCTACGTTTCTGATTGAGATAAGGGCATTTAAACACAATACAGATCTAATGAATACGTAAAAATACTCAAGTTCTCCCACAGTGGAGATACAGAACCACAAACTGACACCACACAGGGGATTTTCTCTTTAACCAGCACGCATTAGACTGTGATTGATTTACTACTGTTTACTGTACACGCACATGAATGGTACAGCTCCACTGGAGGCTTCTACTTCAGAGGAGGCTTCAACTAGTGCCTATTCAAGAATGCTGTGCAACCACAGGAAACTACTGAAAATGTATTTGTGAAAACACCACCCTGCTTGCTGCATTTTGACAATGCTCTCAAGAAATGTATGCGCCTGTTACATTTTGGACAACATTTTGAAATGTTGTGAAATATAAAAAGACTCCAGTGGACCCATACCCTTTATTCAACTTGAAGTGATGCTGCACCTAAAATCTAACTTTTGAGTATCAAACACTCACCGTCTGTAGACTCGAGAGGTAGCTGTTGGTGTTAATGTGCAGTCAGTATGGAACAGTGTCACAGTGGGAAAAAAGTAGCATAAATGATATGGATTTAAACAGTAGGAGCTCTGATTGGTCAGCTGCTGTGTGTTGGCACAATACTAGTACTGCTCTGTGGGTTGGACTTCATTAAACTTTCAGGTGCTTACACATTATTACATGAAAGAGAACTGAAGTTAAAGCAGACACAAAATGGAAACTGTAAATGTTTAAGCAGGAAACTATTAAATGGAATGTGATTCCATTTTAAAATGTAATAACGAATTCATTATTTAAAAATAATAAGGAGAATAAGGAAACAAAATTAGTAATTAGCGAGTTTAATTACATTTTTATTGTTTTTTTACTTTGAATTTTTTGTTAAAGGTACAGTGTGTAGGATTTGGCGTCATCTAGTAGTGTGGTTGCAAATTGCAACCAACTGAGTACTCTTCCGCTCACTCCTCCCTTTACATGAGCCGCAGAGTGCAAAACCGTGGTAACGCCGGTCACCATAATAACTCTACTTAAGGAACAACGGAAGTCAGACGGCGGTTGGCGGTAACACGGTTTTGCACTCTGCGGCTCACGTTACCACAGTTTCACAAGTGTGTCGGAGGTCAACGGTGGCCTTCAGGTAACATACAAACATGAAAGGCTCTCTCTAGAGCAAGTGTTTGGTTTGTCCGTTCTGGGCTACTGTAGAAACATGGCGGAGCAACATGGTGGACTCCGCAAAGAGGACCCGCTCCATATGTAGATATGAATTGCTCATTCTAAGCTAACGAAAACACAACTATTGTTAGTTTCAGGTGATCATACACTAATGAAAACAGTTATTAATATTATATTCCATTTCTCAATACATCCCCCGAAGTGTTATACACTGTTCCTTTAAGGGGTTTTAATGTCAATTTAATTAATCAACTTATAATAACTCAATTCAAGTCAATATATTAATTGTTTATAATTGAACACAGACAAAGTTCATCCATGAATGTAAATATGGATGTTACTGTTACTGCCAACCAGTAAACTACATTAAGAAGCTGAATCAATGAATAAGCTGGAGGTGGTGCAGAATGTTAGGGAAACTGAGAAGATAGATTTTGGGTGGAGTATTACTTTACAACATACAACAAATGCACACAGACACACAAACAGATATGTAAAAAAAAAATGCACTTTCAGATGTTTATTTTTTGGAATGGTAAATTCTTACATATCAACCAATGTAAACACTGTATATCCTCAGTAATACAAGAGGGTTTAATGTACGTAGTACCTGATTAGTTCCTGACTTTTGACCTCTTGTTACTGGAATTTTACGGAGCTAATGTAAACTGTTCCGTCAAAGTTGTTACACACCATCTGTATCAGGGCATGTGCTTTGGCTTATCCATGATCATGAACTAACTGCATACAGTATGTGGACTCTGGTGGCTGCCTTTGACCTGGGAAGCGCACGAAACAGGAGATGCAACGAACCCCCCCTCCCACCTGCTGCCGTGAGAAACTGACTAAAAGATGACACATGGTGAACTGTACAGCCGGAGTGCTAGTAGCTAGTAATATGATATGCTCCTGAAGCAATACAACAACAACCTGTCAAGGAAGGTTACAGTAAACCATACTTGATTTGTTTTATGTTCAACTACGTTTTCTGTTTCGTGACCTTTGCATCAATTGAGAGAGGCCTTTTTTTTATTTAACAGTTTACCTAATGCCTTATTTATTGTTGAGTTTTGGGGTGTGTCTGGCAGATTGCCAAATCAGTAAACTGTATATTATTATTTTTTTTGTCCTTCTGTACATGAGCAGGAGTTTACAATAAATTACCCATCACTTTAATTTTAGAAGCAGTCAATGACTCACACATGTTGAGCTGATGCTCGGTGTAAAAAAAACAAGCAGTGTAAAAAAAACCTGTATGTAAACTATCAGTATTAAACAAACTCTTTCATCTTAAATGTATTCACCCCTTCAGTCTTTATTATCTCAAAGGACTTCTGGCCTACATTAAAGGGACAGTGTGTAGGATTTGGCGGCATCTAGAGGTGTGGTTGCAGATTGCAACCGATGAGTACCCCTCTGCTCACTCTTCCTTTTCCAAGACTGCGGTAACGTGAGTTGCCAAGTGCAAAACTGTGGTAACGCCGTTCCCCTTGCGCAGAGACGATTCTTACCATAATAACACTACTTTAGGAGCAACGGAAGTCAGACAGCGGCTGCTGGTACCACGGTTTTACACTCTGCGGCTCATGTTACGAAAGGCTCTCACTAGATACAGTGTTTGGTTTGTCCGTTCTGGGCTACTGTAGAAGCATGGCGGAGTCTCCCTATGCCCAAGCGGCAGTATTTGACGAGTTGGGAGTGAGACCGGATTGCAAAAACACAATGACTCTTATACACTAATGAAAACATAGTTATGAATATTATATTCCATCTCTGCTAATAGATCCTCTGAAGTGTTACACACTATCCCTTTAACTGTGCAGCACGCTCACAAGTTCAATCACTACAAAACACACAACTCTTTATTTTCAAAGGTCTTTTTTAAATTAGGTTCT
Organism: Hozukius guyotensis; assembly: GCA_916700995.1. Lineage (NCBI taxonomy): Eukaryota > Metazoa > Chordata > Actinopteri > Perciformes > Sebastidae > Hozukius > Hozukius guyotensis. Next base: position 17,997 of record CAKALU010015003.1, read on the forward strand.
TAGCAGTTTTTCCAAAAATGTTATTTATTTATTTTCCACCACTTATTCATTCATGTTATACTTATAGATTTATTCAGTTTAAACAGTTGAGTTGTAAGTGCCTTGCTCAAGAAAGAGATAATGACTAATATTCCTCCTTTAGTCTGCGATTTATCACCTCTCCAGGAATTTGAATCAGTGGTGTTCTTGTTTCAAGAACGTGTCTGTTGTAAATCGTTTCGCGATCAGCAATCACAAAAGAATGAGGTGAGATCAGAGTGAGGTTGGGGGGGAAAAACGTGTGACGTCTTCTCAGTGTTCCGGGATGCTTCTGTCGGACCACGAATAGCTTTCCATACTATAATAACTCTGCAAGGCAACTCAACCCGGCTGCAGCCCTCACAAGGGGCGCAGACAGCTCGGAAGTTCCATGATGCCAAGTTTAGTGACGGTTCTTACCAGGTGGAGAAGCTCAGAATAGCTCTGACACGGACTGATCTAAATACCTAAGACTAAGTTGCAACATTAAAGGGTCTAATGACCACAAAGTCAAGTGCGTCACGTTTCATCTTTACTGGAACTCGCTGCTCTATTTTATATAGTTTTGACAGTTTATAAGTGAGACGAGTGCACGCTGCATGGCACCAGAGGAAGACCCTTTAGTCTACATTCAGCCAACTCAGACATAAGCACGAATAAATCTGCTTTGGTTCTTTCTTTAAAGGAGTGTTTTTGAATTTACAGTAAAGTTACAATATGGGACAGCAAAGCTCCAAATCCTCCATAGAAGCTCGGGTGATTTTCCAGCGCGTTGGCGCAGTGGACATGTACCAGAGAATGGACTCATCATGTTCTACTCCAGCCTCCGTTGTCCACATTCAGAAGAAGGTGACCAGTCAGTCGGCTTGTCTTCGCTCTTCTCCTCGGACACTGGAGAAGTCAACAGCCCATTCTTGGACCCAGAGCCGCTGTGACGCCGAGGGGCTGGTGTACGTCATGGACAACCCAACCGGTGGCGTGTGGCTGAAGCCAGGAGAGAAATATACCAGGTCTTGAAACACAAAAAAAAAATCTCCAGGTGAAATGCATGACGGATTCTTCGAGGGAATTCAAGTGAAGCATTCTGTGCTTGGATGCACTCTGTGTTTCCTTGAAGCTCTGGCGTCTCCCGAGCAGCAGGGTGCCACTGATTTGGGTTCCTGTGCTGCGGTGCGTCTCCATGGCGCATCCACACTGCAGCAGCATGTGGAGTCAAGGTGGATTTAAAGGAAGAGTTGTCTGGACTGATCACTGTGATTTATTGATTTAGTCTGTATGAGACATTCATATATTCAGTGTCAGACTGCACGAGAGGAAGATGATGAGAGGAGGTGAAGAGTATCATGTGTCGTGCGCACTGAGATAACATGTTTTCTTTGGAAACTAAGTTTTGTTTTGTTTCCAACATGTCTGCGTGAGTTATCTCTGTGTTAGTAAGAATGGATACACCTAAGTCTTATTTAAAAAAAAAAAAAAACATTTTCAGAAGTATATGTGGAGTTGATCAAATGAAAGAAGGGAGTTTGGGTTAAATCAGTACTGAGAGTTGGATTTCGGGTGTAAACGCATCGTGATGACAGCTAATATCAACCACTCTGATGTTTACATGAACTAGAGTGGTTTGTAAGTGCACTCTGGCCAACTGTGCCAAGGTGAAAAGTGCATCCTTCCAATGGCTGACCAACCATAATTTATTTTTCCTTCCTTTTTATTTGACTGCATCCTCTTTTTTAGAATACAATATATCACCGAATGTGACACCATAGCAAAAAGAAATGTTTTAAATGAAATGTTTTTTTTATATTGATGGTAGTTTGAATGTGATGAACTGGAGGTCAATGCTGACCCACCTTTAGATTTAGGACTTGATGTTTGTCCGAAATGTCTCTCAGTAACTGAAGGGTGTCACAGCAGCATAATGTCCAAAGGGGCTTATGGCTATACTTTTGTTTTTGAGAAGCTCTGGAAACTTTGAGGTGGTTGATGGGAAAGTTGTGGTGCGTGTGAGTATACAACATCCACTTGACATTTTCTGTCAAGAGGATGTCAGGATTGGATTGTATAAACTGTATGAAATGTATGTTGAAATGAAGGATTTATTTTACTATATGGAGGAGGTTAACGCTGGTTCAGTAAGAAACTGCATTTATTTCTTTGGCAAGTGAAAACTGGATATTGTTCCTTATGTTTATTGTCACTTACACTGGGGCAACTATTGTGTTGTATATGTGATTAAAACTGGACTGTGTCAGAATGTATTTTAAGGCAAATGATTGTAGTGTGCAACAATGTATTCAAGCCACTGTGCACCATAGTCCTATTAAAAAAAACAACAACAAATGACTTCTTTTACCTTTGTTCTTTCTAATTTAGAAGGTTTTATTCTAAGAAATCATATTTACAGCAGAAACAAGCCATAGCAACAAAAAACTTTTGAGCAAGAATGTACCTGATTATCCTTTAGACTCTGTGAACTTAATGTCCTTCACTAAACTAACTTATAACCTTTTGTAACCCTTTACGCACGACAAGACTAGCACGTTGCCATTGCATTCAACGCGGATGAACAATATTGTTTTACTGATGCAATAAGTTTGATTAAAACTGGACTGAGTCAGAATGTAATTTCAGGCAAATGATTGTATGTGTGCAACAATGTATACAAGGCACTGTGCACCATGGTCCTGTTAAAACAACAACAACAACAACAAATTACTTCTTTTACCTTTGTTCTTTCTAATTTAGAAGAGTGGGTTTTTTTCTCAAAAAATCATATTTACAGCATAAACAAGCCATAGCAACAAAAAAAACATTTGAGCAAGAATGTACCTGATTATCCTTTAGACTCTGTGAACTTAAGTAGCAGAATGTCATTCACTAAACTAACTTATAACCTTTTGTAACCTTTACGCATGACAAGACTATAGCACGTTGCCATTGCATTCAACGCGGATGAACAACATTGTTTTACTGATGCAATAAGTTTGCATAACTCTACTTATACAGCGTACATAAACAAGAGATCTCCTTTAGTTGGTGCACACTTTGCCCCCTTATGTTTATTGTCACTTACACTGGAGCAACTATTGTGTTGTATATGTGATTAAAACTGGACTGAGTCAGAATATAATTTCAGGCAAATGATTGTAGTGTGCAACAATGTATTCAAGGCACTGTGCACCATGGTCCTATTAAAAAAAAACAACAACAAATGACTCCTGTTACCTTTGTTCTTTCTAATTTAGAAGGTTTTATTCTAAGAAATCATATTTACAGCAGAAACAAGCCATAGCAATGAAAAACTTTTGGGCAAGAATGTACCTGATTATCCTTTAGACTCTGTGAACTTAAGTAGTAGAATGTCCTTCACTAAACTAACTTATAACCTTTTGTAACCTTTACGTATGACAAGATTAGCACGTTTTTACAGATGCAATAAGTTTGCATAACTCTACTTATACAGCAACAACAAATTACTTCTTTTACCTTTGTTCTTTCTAATTGAGAAGACTGTTTTTTTTCTCTCAGAAATCATATTTCCAGCAGAAACAAGCCATAGCAACAAAAAACTTTGAAGCAAGAATGTACCTGATTATCCTTTAGACTCTGTGAACTTAAGTGGAATGTCACCTTTGACCTTTGATGTCCTTCACTAAACTAACTTATAACCTTTTGTAACCTTTACGCACGACAAGACTAGCACGTTGCCATTGCATTCAACAATATTGTTTTACTGATGCAATAAGTTTGCATAACTCTACTTATACAGCGTACATAAAAAAGGGATATCCTCTAGTTGGTGCACACTTTGCCCCCTGTGTGTGGCGCCTTATCGGTGATGCATGTTAGTCAGCATGGAGCTATAATGGCTTATCTATTAAACTCAGGGCAACGCACTAAGCAAACACTGAGTGAAGCAAGAGAGAGCACTGTATAAGTGGAAGATGTGCCTATCCCACTTGAGTTGACTGTTTTGCCATGGGACTGCGAGGGTCTAAACAACCAGATGCCCAAGTTCTCCTCCTGGGCCTGGACAACGCTGGGAAGTCGACTCTCCTCTACAAACTGAAGCACAACATTTGTGTAAGCACCGTGCCCACCATCGGCTTCAATGTGGAAATGCTCGAGGCGAGGAAGAACGGGAAGAACATCGCGTTAACATTGTGGGATGTCGGTGGTCAGAGGAAGATGAGGGACCACTGGACGAGTTTCCACCAGGATGCAGCTGCGGTGGTGTTCGTGGTGGACAGCTCTGGGCGGGAGCGTCTGGAGGAGGTGCGCAGAGAGCTGGAGAAGACACTGAGGAGCGAGCAGCTGCGAGGTCGTCCTCTGATGCTCATCGCCAACAAACAGGACGTGAACGGAGCTCTGACCGTTACTGAGATCAAGGACAAGTTGAACCTGAAGAAGATGTGCTCGGGTCGGGATTGGTTCGTTCAGCCTTGTTCTGCATCGACGGGAGTTGGAGTTGAAGAGGCCTTCAGACGAGTGGTGCACATGGTGAAATGAAACATTAAAGCTGCAGTAGGCAGAAAGTTTTTTTTTGCATCATTGGGACAAAATGCCATAATAACCTTTCAGCATATTGTAATTCAAGTGTTCTGAGAGAAAACTAGACTTCTGCACCTCCTCATGGCTCTGTTTTCAGGCTGTAAAAAATCTTTGACCAATCACAGGTCATTTCAGAGAGAGAGCGTTCCTATTGGCTGTGCTCCGGCTGGTGGGCGGTGCTTGGTATTTCCTCAAATGATCTCAACATGGCTGCTGGGTCACAAACTTTCTCATTTTACAGCTAAACAGTACACCTCAAGATGTTTCTGAAAACATTTGAAGCGAGAAATAGGCATTACAGTGACAGAATATTGATTCATATTTGTCTACTGCATGTTTAAAGACAGGTTATGTTGTATTTGCATGTTTTCTACAAAGAGTTTCCTGCCTTATCTGTGACTGATGCTCAATTCAGCATATTTTAGGACAATATTAACATAGATTTTTCCAAGCAGCCAGGTCCTTCTCCTGTATCATTGACATTTCAGACTGTTAGATTACAAAATGCATCAATATCATTGTCCATAATATATCATCTGATGGATTTGATTGGAGTTTGCCAGTGATTGACAGCTGCTCAGAGAAGGCAGGCTCCAGCTCAGCTCTGATTGGTTGTTTTCCTCCGGTCTGTGAAATCCTGCAGATGCCATTAGGAGCACCGGAGGACACAGAGGAACATGATTGTTTTTTTCAGATTACCTGTCTCATGCACTACTGTCAGGATATAGCGACCGTTTTATAAAAATAACTTTTTAAAATCATATTTGCTCCATTTCTACCCACTGCAGCTTTAAGATTTATTTATATAAAATGTGTTATTTTCAAACCATTGACAATGTGACAAACTAATTTTGAAATATGTTTGTAAATCTAAATCTAAACTCCTTTATACCAACAATAAATAATATTTAAAGAGATCAGATCTTTTCTTTTATATCACAGTTGGAACTACAGAATATTACAAGCTACTTCAGAGTGAGTTAAAATATCAGGCTACCTCTTATGACACTATGATGGATACGACAGGAAACACAAGATACCATGAAGTCTATTACGGTGCAGTAGAACCACCACAAACACATAATAAGTTACTGTGGAAATGTGCAGCATATATTCTTTCAATTATTAAACAGAGTTCGATTATCTCACTGAGCCATTTACAATACTATCCTATCATAAAGCCATCTCACTGTCACTGAAACATCAATATCAGCAAGATAACAAAGACAAGTGCATGTAGAGTCTGGTGATATAGAGACTGCTGCAGTTGTGAAAAAAAAAACTTTGGCTGGTGTAATAATACATTTATAAATGTTGATAAATCATTAGGGGTTTTACAATCACCCATCCAGTCTGTAGTGGTAGGCTAGGCAATATGGCCCAAATCATCATGATATAGGTCATTTAATACCTCCACAACGATAAATATCACGATATAGCATGTTTTCTGGTAATTCAATATGAAATAACCACATGGTAAAGCCTATTTTTGTATATTCTTGTGCGAATAAATACTTGACAAATGAAAAGTAGAAGAATATGTTCTCATTTGAAGAACTTGAGTGCAAAATGAACATAACAATTTAAGTGAAATCATAGAGAAAAAAAGGAATAATAATAATAATAGGCTTAGCCTAAATTTATATATAATAATAATATATAGAAATGATATAGAAAAATATATACAATAGATATTTTTATATCGTTTTGACTATATATAGTATATATCTCATTATATTGCCCAGCCCTAGTGGTAAACGTTGATGAAGTTAATGTTTTTAATGCAATGTATAAGATAGGCTAATTCGTGATGAAATAAAGAGCAAAAAGTGTCCAAAGGGATTTCTCACGACATGGCAACCCCACATATTCTCTTATTATTACTGATTTAATGCATTATTATAGATGATTTATTAACATTAGCAAAGCCATTAATAAAGCGTGCCTTATTAGAAAATGAAGCAGACTTTGAACTGATGCAATCCTCAGAACAAATGCAGCAGTAAGTGATACAATCATTGGCCAGTAACAGCAGCAGGTCATGTATGTCTCTTTCACACAGAGGCACACAGTGGAGGCTGCTGCAGAGGAAATATACCAGACAGCATCCTGCATGAGCGGTCTGTTTGTGTGTTTCAGAAATGTCCATTATAATGAATATAATCTTAAAATGTCGAATCTATAGTGAAACCCTACACTGTAAACAATTGCTGTTAATTTACAGCAGGATTTCAACAGTGTTAACCTGTTATTGCTAAAAACAGTGCTTTACTGTTAATACAAAAGAAAACCTGTTAAATTACGCTCATAGTCCGTTTTCTAACTGAACTATAATGCATTCTTAAAAAACATCACTTTACTGCTGATCAACTGTCTAAAGTATCATCAGTAACAGTTTCATGCAGTATTTTTTTAATTCTGGGACCTGATCTGCACATATGAGGCTTGTACATTGTACATGATTGTAAAATCAGTGAATTAGCTCTGTTCTTCACTCACATGTTGTTATGGTTTGCATTCTGTGCTTGTAGACAGCTATAGACAGACATTTTGGGAAAAGTGTCAAAAAGTCTATTATAGCCTTTTTCCCTAACAAGGGCCTTTAATTGTATTTAGTGTGACTATTCCTATGTCTGTAACCTGCAAAGTCTATTCATCTAGGCAAAAAATAATGTTTAATAAAATGTATGTAAAAAATACAACCTAAATAATGCATTAAAACAAATCAGTAAGATAATGTAAAATAAAAGTG